>CM037833.1:7855864-8073175 GCA_021234535.1 Stichopus chloronotus
TACAACATAGTCCGTCAACCAGACGCACGCATGTTGTAAGAGGATCTGACCCCTCAGAAAACTACCATCTTTCCTGGTGAGTTCCTGAAAGTGCCCTTACCCCTGGAACTCTAATCCTCTCGTAATCATACTGAAGTAGCTATTGAGCCCCACAAGGAATCCCTCCTCTATCCCCATTCCCTGGCCCTCCCTGATGTAGTCTGCAGTGTTGGGCGGGGTTGATCAGAATCCCAAATAAAACAGGTGACCTTGTCTCTTATAACAGACTTGAGCACATATGCCAAGCTGCTCAGGTGCACAACCCGCACCCTAGGCCTTCTGGTAACACCCTTGAGTCCCCTCACAGTTCGCCTTCTGTTCCCATTAGTCCACATGTCTCCATTGATCCTGACTATGTTTTAACTCCCGCTGAGAGGAAACAGTTTCTTTCAATTGTAGAGGAATTTGCCAGTGTGTTTAGTCCAGATTGTCCCGGTTACAATGGTTTTGGCAGAAAGTTTTGGGCTGTTGTTAATATGGGTCCCACCCTACCCCCACAACGTAATTAAGGGTCGACTTCCCTTGTATAACAACAAACTTATGGACCTCCAGCACAATTTGACGAAATGGTGTCCTTGGGTGTGTTTGTCCGCCCAGAGGATGTGGGTGTTAATGTAGAGTGTCTAGACTGACCAAAATCCTAAACATGATACAGAAAATTTTCGCTATTTAAAAACTTTACCAAACGATAAACTTCTTACTGTAAAAAAGATTGGTGGTAGTGGAAAAGAGAAACAAAACCCTTAACTTCATTAATTAGGCCAATTCAGATTGGGATTTGTCAACGAAATCACAAGAATGGTTATAGGTGAAGTGTAATGTCTAAGGTTTGTCTACGCACCAGGTGCTATCAAAATTAATGTCACATTTACAGTATGGTAAACTTTTCACTCACAGTCTTTTAATAAATGATTTAAAAGTATTAATTATTGAAGCGTACTATAAGCAATACAGTTCATGCATCAACTAAAACTTACTGTTATAGAGATATGGTTTTACAAACACAAACAAAATCTACCTTTAAGAATAATCCAAATACAAGTCTTCCTTACAGCACACTAGTTCATACAGGGTGTGTGTATATGTTCCCACAATACGGTTTTATTGTAAAAGAAAACTCAACCTTTTTCGGTGGACATTGCCAAAGAGAATCCTTTTCACAAAACGGCAACCCAAGTTTGCATGTACTACTTGAAAAGAATGACCTTGGTGGACGCAACGCAATTACAAATGTTGTCTATGAGTTTTGTTCTTTTATTTGCAGTTAAGGAACAATGTATACCTCAGATAACTTTGTACTGGTTGCTAAGTGCACCTGTTATGGATGAATGACTGTTTGAATTGATTGTGAACCAAAATTAAAATTCGTGAGGAACGGGAGGGGTGAGTATTAATTGCAAAATTTTCACAATTTGTCATTTTAACTCAACCATTGAAAACACTAGTATTTACGAACAGTCACAGTAAAAAAGGGTAACTTTTTTGAAAGGGTACAGTATACACCGTTTCATGTCGTGACTTCAGCTGTGCTACAAAAACTTTACCCCTGACGACGAACCTTGCCTTTATTATTGAACAAATGTATCGTTGTTACTGATATATAACGCTATTACGTTTCTGACGATACCATAAGCAAGTGCGTGACTCTCTTAACCGCTTCTTTCACTTAAACTATAGACACTGACATTGTAATAATTACACTGCGATTACAATAATATCTTACACTCACAGAGATTGCCCTTCACACTAAAGAAAAAAAGTACCAATGCAAGTTAGCTGCAGCTAGTCAAGTCATTAACGTACGATTATCTCTTTAAACAAATTTCAGCTGAAAGAAAATAAAAATGAAACCGTTGATTCAGCAAAAAGAAAAAAAAAAAAAAACTACTAACTCGGCACAAACAACGTATCAATATAGATGTGCTGGTAAGCATTACAACAGAAAGGAAATGATACTGCCGATCTATTAAATGAAAAAAGCACACTAATTACACCACTATGATCGACTTATTTACATTTGATCTCTTTTTGTTTCAATCAATTAATAGTTAAGATAAATACAGTAACATTCAACTTCTTTTGTTATTTAAACTATTGTAAACTTTGACAATATCACTCTCAAAATTCTTGTTTATTTCTTCTAACAGAGTATTCAACATTGAGTTTTCATTTTGTTTCACTTTAAACTGATTAGTCTCAACGTTTGCACGAACAACTGGTCTCAGGCATTGATTCCTGATAAAATGTATGAGCTCACGTACTGCTCAGTGTACAATTCCTTTGTAATTAAAACGTTTCGCAGCTGAAGAAATTTATGCAATCATGGTTTCCCGTCAGCACGCAATACAGTATGTGAATAATTTTGTGGAGTATGTGTTTCCCACGACTAACATGAAGAAGGGAACATGAGGGAAGAGTGCCCTTTTCCTTTGGAATTTTTTTTAGAATCATATGATAGATAGATGCAAGTTGGTGCAGTCTTCGACTAGTGTCTTACTGAGCAAAGCACTGCTACAATACAGGCCTATTCCACTTTAACAGATTTTACGTTTTTAAAATGAACACAAAAAAACCAACTTTTTTCGCCACCAACGCGGTTTTATATTAACCTCCATGCCGTAAGTATCCTTACAAAAAGTTTGGATATAATGATTTACCGATGGGCCTCTGGCCAGGGGTGGCCTCAGTAGGGATTCCTACAATGAATTTAAACACAGGAAGGCCCCAACGAAGGTGATTAAACAGGTGCAGGAAACAGGGAAGTGGGAGGGGACATCTAATTCCTGACCATGCACCTCACCTTATCCCTGAACCAAAACATTCATTTGTAAGTTAAAGTGTTTTGTTATTTACTATAAGGAAGAAGCGTCAACCATGGTATCGCACCATCATAGCACTCAGCACCAGGAACGAAAAAAATATATATGTTTGGGATCATTGCCGGCGAGCCACCATTGATCGGCGTGAGTCGTGAAAGGAGATGTTTGGCTTTACAAATCCCTGTAGATGGCAAACGGCACTTTCCCGGGGTGTTCTAAGCTACATGTTCCCAGCTTTGAATTATTCATCTCATATCTAAGAAAGAAAATCAGTCTATGCAAGCAAAATGGTTGTACATAGGCTATCAGACTTGGATCATCAGGATTGAGCAAGTACAATAATGAAAATGAATTATGCATCCTCTTTCATTTATTCTTGGAGCACCGAGAAATATTGAGAGACTTAACCCTCAAGTACCCCCCCCCCCCCACACACACACACACCTTCTTCCTGCAACTGTGTATATGCGCTGGTGAGCTACATCTATTTTATGCTACTTTATTCTTGCAAATATAATGCACGAATAGGCCAACGCCAAGGTAGGCTTAACTTTCATAAGAGATAAGAGGAGACACCTTTATTAAATCTACAAGGGAAATTGAAATCTGTGGTAAAACAGTAGGACGTTAAAGTACAGAACAGTGCAAAAAAAAAAAAAAAAGGACAAAATTACCCATAAAATGAGATAAAAAAGAACGAAACAGAAAGTAAAAGTTGACGGAACATTGACAGCAAAACTCAAAGCAAGCAAAAACGTAAAATATAAAGTAAACGATCCAACCAACTAAGAGTAGAGAATTGTGAAATGACTGCGCCTAGCTAGAAAAGAGCTAGGCGCAGAAAAGAGCATGCCGTCAGTGGGCTCAGAATTATTCCCACTGAAATTTTCAATTGTCATCCAAACTGGACAGAAAAATAACTGACATAGCCTATACAATTGAAGAGTGAGATTATGACTGCCTATTGGTAAGGGAGAAGGAGGTCAACCATCCACCAAATCCATTTTCAAACTTTACTTTTTCATTTGTAACATCATAATTTTCCACAAATACCCCGAGTAATGCCTAAAAATACAGCGACCTTGAAAATCATATAACAAGAATGATGATACCGGGTCGACTGCTAGGCCAAACCTACTACAGAAAAAAAATCTAGGGTCTAAATCAGTAGACCTAAGTGGGTTATGTCATTAAGTTTATTGCACTCTTGCCTGTCTTGCTGGAAAATGGACCATTTTTTCCTACGTGTACATACAGTACTTGAAAAGGTAGGTGAGAATAGTTTATTATGTTTTCTACAGACTCAATGGTTATGCAGGTCTATATTAATATGATAACCACTTGGTAATCACATTTTAATGCAAGTTATCTTGTCTTTTGTTTATTAGAGGTTTCGTCTTAAACATCTGATTGTAAAATTTGTCTGTTCCCGTCACTTTTAATGTGATTGGTTTGCGATTATAATCATGGCGGAAGGTAATTAATAGTCATATATAGGTACGTCAAGTGCTTATTGATACCGCGCAAACAAACCTGACCTTAAGTCATATAAAAGATCAAAATAATGAAGCATATGGCGAATTCCTGAGGGACTTAGGACTTACAAAATCGTAACCATTGAATCATTTTCCACAGGATATTGGACGTGTGATAACAATGTTTTCTTCACATACTGTATCACTTGATAGTTTTTGGAAGTTATCAATGTCCTCTACAATGTTTGACATCTCTACCTGAAGTGGATAGTAGGTTGACTATTGGTTTTCTGGACTATACTAAGAATTATCGGCAAGCATCATTGTGGCGATTTACTCGACTTCAGTTTTAATTTCAAGCCTCCATCTCGCCGATTGAGGCGACGTCGAATTTGCCATTCAAATTCAGATTTTCGGTTACCTAACCATGGCTGCTATTGAAACATTGATCATGAGGGAATGCTATGTTAGATCATTTGTCCACAAAGATGTCCTTTCATTTCACACCCAGCTGCACGATCTGCTCTTACCGCCTCTACTCGTTGAACAAGTGAGGTAACTGTTGCAATGGTAATTTGGCTGCACCATTCCTGAGATTTGATCGAGAACAATGAAGGGACGACTACAATGCACAAAATCAATGAAAATTGAATTGTGAAACATTGTAAAATGAATCGCTGCAAAAGTATTAGGCTATCCTTACGAAGCAGTTTTCACATCTTCCATCAAAAAGGCGAGTATCATCAGTTCTGGGTTGTAGAAGGGAGAAGACGATTTATTTTTTTGCCTTAACTAATTGATTGGATTTCGTGCATCCTTGAAGACACTCTGAAAATAAAGCTAGTCTAATTACAGCATCTTTCACAGTATATTTATAGTGAGGTAAACTTCACAATTCAGAAGACACCATAAATTGTTCTTTAAGGACGTACTCTTACTGAGATGGATGCACGTGTTTCATTTACATTACTCAACACAATAGCAGCAACAAATGACCCAAATGTACATCTGTACAAATATTCCTTTTGCAATGATGTGTCAGATTATGATCAATCCTCCTTTATTCTCACCTCAATGCCATGAGTCGATGCTATTGCAGATGTTTATTGGTGAGACTAAATGATTTAGCAATGATTAAAGCTTTTTCGCTTGTATGCCATGTAGGTGCATTTTAAACGAAATGTCCGATTAAATGATTACCCCACCTTTGAACCACTTCCCAATCTATCCACCAACTGATGAAATTTGATGACACAAATAAAAACATTTAACAGAGAAATCTTGACAGGAATTGCACAAGAAATGTATTGACTACTTCACATGGTTATCTGGTTACAAAAGCTACTTCAAATTTCCATATAAAAAAGTGAATTCAGATGCTTATTTATCTCAAGTTAATCATGTAATAGCCGCCTTTAAAAGGCGTTGCCAAAATATATTTACATTGTGGGCATACTCTCAATGGCCCGATATCACAAGGCAAACATAAAAATTTCAGCTGCTTATTCATATTCACTTGATGCAATTTGATTGACATCATAAAAAAAAAAAAATCTTCTAAAACTACATGCAATAATCAAGCCTTGTAAATAAGATAAATGTGAATGTTATATTAATCCATAGACCTGAAACTAGGTTGCTTATCCATTGAACTTTCAACTACATTCAGAGTACTGTGGAAACACAACATTGCCATCTCATCAATAACAATAATAGTCATATGGGAAATGACTTCTTGACCATGGAAAATCTTGGCATTAATGTAAAGAGGACACAAAAAGTGATAATGAAAATATTATGTAGGCTCCAACCAAAACAAAGGTGAAAATTCTTTATGAAACAACCTCCATGAAATACTTCTCAAAGCAAGTAAGAAAAAGGAAGAAAATTTGAAGAGCTTAAGTGGCAACGGTATTTCAGTCTACAGTCTTTGGCACTAAATATACTGAAGAATTTTGTCTCTGTCTCACTGTCATTGGTCATCGACATCATTGACATTAGCAACAAATATGAAAAAAAAATGACAATAAAAATAACATAGTAGCCTACATAATGCAATACAAGCTATGCTTGTGGCCACCTATATAACATATCAAAGCATTTATAAGGCAAGCACAACACTATTTACATGAGAGTTAGTGGCAGATACAAACCAATGTTCACTTACAGGTGGTCTCTTGCACAGTGACTGGTAATAAGTTCCATTATATAAACCTTGTCAATTCATGGCTATGCTGGCCAAGCTAATGCAAGGTTGAAAACATGATGAAAGCATTTCAAATGCCTAATGGCATTACTGAGCTGCAGTGTCCTTGCCCAATCAGTGCCAATTACAGTCCAGTCAAGCTGTAGCTTGACCTGGAAAAATTGCAACATAAATAATTTAAATGGTAATATGGTATTGGCTTCAGGAAACCCCCCTTTATAACATGGCATTATTATTATCCTAAAATATTCAGCAGACACTCTTCCATGCTCAATTACACATATTTTTCCTATAGACATGACACCTAATACCCATTGTAATGCACACACCTGCCAGGAACTACTTTACCAGATTGATGTTTAATTGATCATGTGGATCATCACAGCAGGAGGTGAAAAGACTTACCTAAGACAATGAGGGCTTGCAACAAGTTGAACCTCACTAAAACTATGAAGAGGTGAGGTTGGGAAGACTCTCATTTTAGTGTAAGAGATACCGCATGACATACCCAATCTCCAAAAATATCCCCATGGGGACAGTTGACAACATTCTTAATGATGCTAATTAGTGTCAGCCATACGCCACAGCACCCAATTCATCACATGAAATCATGCATGACTTTAAGTCTCAAGATTTGTAACTGTAACCTTTTCTAATTTCTCTGACTTTAACCTAACCTTGTGATATGATATCACTTGAGATACGTAAGTTAAGACACCAATGTGAAACTTTAAAATACAAATCAGGAGTGAAGGTCAGTGAATAATGATGATAACCTTTCCTGAGTATTACCTAACATGGAATATGCTACAGTTACCGTACAGCATAAATTGAAAGTTACTAATACAACTTTCAACTAAAGTAGGCAAGATTTCATACATTACCAGGAAGGTTCACTACATTAAATGTTCCTTCCAACGTGGATCAACAAAACCCTAGCAGTTTCCTCAGAAAATAATAGGTGGACAACCATTGTTTTCCCCATGAGTGGTAACACTTAAATTCTGACCATTGTTAACTAGTTTTATTTTTCTTTCAAAATGATCCTATAATTGAACAGACAGTAGAGATACCACCAACCAGGGAAAACAAAGGAATACCATCTATTGGGGAATACCATCTGGGGATACCATCTATAGGAATACCATCTATTGGGGAAAACAAAGACCCCATCGGTGTCACTCTTAAAAAGGGTGACTAGGTGGCTTGACCAGTTACCAGGGTTATGCTTTAAATTAGTTATACCAAGCTAATCACACATATGATTACACTAATTAAAACAATTTTGAAATTTATATTTTTGATGACCACTCTTAACTAATCAGGTCATGTGGATACAACCAAAGTTTCATCTCTTGGGACACCAAAGACTATAGCCCCACCCTCAAAGGCATGGACAGGTGGTTTGACCACAGATGGCATTGTCATATTTCAAAACTGTCAAATCAGGTTTTTTTCATATGATACCCCTAATTGTGCGTACCATTTCTGGCAATTTTGGATATGCTTTCATAAAAGACCAATTACATCGTAACAAATCAGAGCCCTCCCTAACCAGCCATTCACATGTTATATACTGTACCATGGACAGGACTACCATCCCTGTGAGTTGCAGGGGTGTGGTTCTTTCCTGATACACTGGGTATAAGTCAAATCCTTTCTCTGTATATGCCAACACTTAAAGTTAGTAGTTGAAACCTCTACAATTTAAAACATTAAATCAAAATCATTTTACAGAAATTAGGCAGGTGAATGATTCTAGTTAACATTTGAGAGCTAAAAGATGCCTTTATACAAGCTCCAGTAAGATATAGTAAGGTATTAGGGATGCCTTAAATTTGTTTTAAAGTTCTTATTGATAAGGTTTCTTTTGTTTCAGACTTTCAAACAAAATTTGATGTCAATGACAAAGAGTTCAGGTTATCCTCTATGTGTGGTAGGCTGCAGTGTGTCACAGGACAGTAAGTTTAACATCATGAGGCCAGTCATTTGGTCAAGAAGGCTGCTTGAGATGATTGCGAAAGTTAACAGTACTTGTTTCATGCCATTTTCATAAAATGTGTATATACTGGAGGAACATAATTTTAGTGCTGATTAATTTTCCTGGAATCTAAATTAGATATCCTACAGTAATGTACAGTATTAGGACATCTGTACCAATTAAAAGCCTATACAGGTCAATACTTGTCCTGGCAGTGTGTCCTTTTAAGTATCCTACCTGTACTGTACTTCCTACCTGTACTCCTTCAGTCACTATAGATATATACTACGGGGCAAACAAATGAGAGAACAGCAGTAACTACTGTAGGCTTTACAACATGGGATGAAAATTACCTGCCTACATAAACTGTGTACTCTGCCTTCATGTTACTTGGTAAGGTGGGCAAGGCCTATGCTGTCTAGTAATGTGGGATGGAACCACTGAAGAGTGAAAACAGGCCTTTGTGGTGGGCTGCATTCTGTATCTCATCGACTAAGACTCCCCAACTTGGGGAACATCCCCCCAGTGGGGAGTGCCCCCTACCCTCACCTGGTCCCAAAACTGTTGTGAGTCTTCGATCTTTTTCTTTCCCCCTGCCCTTAAATCCCCTGACTAGGCGATTTCCCCTGAATGGATTCGGAGGTGGGGGGACTTACCAACTGGGGGGACTTACCAACTTTATTTTAATATATTTTTTGTACAAGTTGTGATAAAACAAATTCATAAATTTTCAGTTTAGTGCTTACAGAGGGTGCTGCTTACCCTATTCCATCTTACATAATACACACAGCCATCATCATTATTATTTTATGCACATCACCATCATAGCATGCATATGCACCACTTTTGATATGTTAAAACATTTTGGTACAATACTAATAACAGTTTTCAGTTTGTGGCTTACAGTATGGCAGAAGTTCATTAGAATAATTATGCAATTCTGACAACTTTCCCCCGTAGGACTCCTGTTTATGAATGTCATGTAACACCCCTGTGAAAGGTTGCTTCTACAGTGTCATCGTTGCATTCACTGACTTTCAAAACATGAGTACAGACCTCATTTTTGATACGATAGCACAATTTGATGCCAAGTTATTCAAAAACCTGACCTTTCGTTTTGCAAGGTTTCCCTTTTTTGTAAGATTTCTCATAAGGTGAGGGTATAGTCTGAGAGATTAGGAGAGATTAGAGTCAAAAGTCTCAAGACTCAGAATCATGCATGATATCATGTGACTGGCTGCAGTTAGCATAATTATGCAATTTTGTCAACTTCCCCTGTCAGGATTTTGGCAGAATTTGGATATAATGTGGAATTCAGGTAGGCCCATGGAAGTGATTTAATTTCTGCTGCAATTTTTCCAGGTTCAACTGATATTTACTTTATATTGACTGAACTGTTAACCTTAATGATATTTAATGCTGAGAATGAAAGAACTTGGTACTATTCAAGATGAACTGCTTTCAACAAAACCGTAGAGAAGCAAACATGTCTCAGAATATCACTGGTACAACAACGATTCTCCAAATGGCCAAATATCAACTCAGAGAACGTAAAACAAAAATTCCACAAAAACAGTTTACAATACTCCTATAAAGAGGAACAGTACACCTTTTACTTTTTAACTTCATAAAACAAAGCTGTATACAAGAAAAGTGTACATTCACTCAACTGAAGTATGATTGGTCAAGGCAGGGTAATCAGTGTAGTTGAAGGATTGTAAGAACTTGGTATTGTGCAATAAAAAAAAACCCTTCCAATAAACCAATCATGTCCGGGAACATTGACAATACATCAGGATTCTCACATTGGTCAATTACAATTCAGGAAGAAAAAAGATGATGAAAATTTCCACAAAAACAGTGGGCAATATCCATTAAAAGGTACACTTGTCTTTGACTTCATGCTAAAGGGCTGTGCAGTTTCCCTTAGTTCACTAACCATTTAACTGCTTCTAGTAACTGAGAAATTAGCAGTCAACCGGACATGGAAATGTTTGAAAGAGCGCCACCACCTTTCAAAATGAATGTTGGCACAATGAAAATGGTGCGAAAGGTGCAGGTAGCAATAATTTAGTTGAAGTCAAATAATTCTCATTTCTCACTGTATGCTGATGATCACTGCATTGCAATATTAAATGAATATTTATTCAAATGCGCAATAAATTTATGTGGCAAAACAATAGAAGGGCTTAAAATGCACATAGCCATCACCGCACAATTGCAACAGCTACAATGCTTTTGACAGGAAACAAATACATGGCTTTCTGATTGTGAAGATTACATTCAACAGTAGCTGGTAAATAGTGTACATCCATGTAAACCTGTATCCTAAATACTTCTTACATGTTAAATCTTCACCAATAGGGAAATTCAATTTCTCATTTTGTACAATTTCCTCTTCTTTTTTTTTTAATGCGCTCAATACTTTTCAATTATGAAAAGAAATATGTGTTTCCGGAAAATTCTCCATGCCCTTCTTTCTTTGTTTGATACTATACATTAGCCCTACATATATGCAAATTGATCTTCAAGAAGACAGGCGTCCAGTACTTTACATGGTGAATTTGGTCTGCTACAGGAAGTTAGGCCTAGGTGTTAAAACAGAAACAGGCTGCTCTCAGGATTGTAAGATTTTCAAACTTACTGCA
This sequence comes from Stichopus chloronotus, assembly GCA_021234535.1. Taxonomy (NCBI): domain Eukaryota; kingdom Metazoa; phylum Echinodermata; class Holothuroidea; order Aspidochirotida; family Stichopodidae; genus Stichopus; species Stichopus chloronotus. The sequence continues at coordinate 7,867,033 of CM037833.1, forward strand.
AAACTTCGCTTCATTGATGTAGAGAAATCGCACCAATCAACAATGCCTCAAAAATTATTGCTTTACATAAAATGCTAGTTATTTGTTTTAACAAAAGAATTTGGTAAAATACTGGAACAAATTGTACTTGACTCTAGCTACATTATAATCTATCAGTATCGAACAGTTTTAATTAGAAGTTGAAGTCTTGACTACAGAGTCAGTCTTTACATTCATGCTCTTTGTAGAAGTGGAATTTTGCATAGTTTGTCATTTTTGCAAATACTGCCCATATCTGACCCAATTAATTCTAGACTTGCACCAAAACAGTTCAGATCACAAAAGGTTCATTGGACACATGCCATGACCCTCTGTGACCCAGGAGTTGCCTTTCATATCTTGTAGTCTGGTGTTTCTGCAATTGACGAAGAAGCCGAACATTCTCACTTATGCACAAACCCTCTATATGTTAAGCTGCAACAAAACATTGATGCACTTTCAGGATGACCTTTTCCCTTTCCATCTTGCAAACATGCAGTCTAGTCCAATACAAGCATTATCCCATTCATTAGTTGTAGGCATCTGGGCTAAGGAGTTGCTTTTCAAGGAATTCTGTCAGTTTTTTGCTTAGAATGAAAGGGCATTTTCTCCCCATGAACGTAACAATACATGTACCAATCACTCATGACTAAGAGTTAATCCCATCAAGCAAAAAGCTGATTTTAAAACCGGTTTCTCTCTGAAGTGCTAGTTGACTCAGAGATCAGTCAGGCTTGCTCCTGGCTTTTTTGTTGCTTGTTAAGAAGTTCACACTATTGCATGATGTTTGTAAGACAAATTCTTGGCAAAGCTATGCCACAGCAACTGAGTGATTAGTGTAAGCAAAACGGTTAATTTAAATGTAAAACATGCATGATTAGCCAATGGGTCGGTTGCTTAACTGGTTAACACTATATAAAGACAGAAAATAAACTCCCTTACTGTACTTTGCAGAGTAGTTTTATCTTCACCTAGTCTGCATACAGTCAAGAAATCTTTGCAAAATCACACTGGGCATGAAACATGTAAAAATATTTATGACCATTACAAATTTCCTTGCCAAAAATTAGCACTGAATTATTTTATAGCACCCCATGAAACAGTCCAAAAACAAGTTTACATATAATCCCCAAAGCTTCTTGCTACTATGGTACACCTGAACTCACAGGATGTACTCCCTCACCTCACATAAACCATGTATTACCGTATTGACCATAGTCTAGCATCTGGCAATTGTCTGTGCATCCAGTCACCATCCTTCCATAATTACCAGACTGTACGAGCCACGGATGGTAGTGTGAAGTGGGAAGTGAAAAGAGGGTGTGACCGATGGACTGTAACACAATTGCCAGATGTTGGACCATAGGGACCACTGGCAGACACTTCAGATTCCTCTGACTTCACAGAGGAAAAAGATCATTATAAAGAGGTGGCAGAGATGTCCTCCAGGCTATAGTTTGTTCAAAACACAACTGCTAAAGCTAATAAATTCACCTTGGAGGCCAAGTTAGTCAAGTTGGCCAACCTAGAGGCCAAGTTGGCCAACCTAGAAGGTTCTACTCTACAATTAAAAGCTCACACGAATATACAAGATCAGAAGAATTTTAACTTTATGAACAGTGGCATAGTCTACGAAAAAACCTGATCATCTAGGTTGCTAAGTCAACTAATCATTACCGAGTAGTTCGCACAGACCAGTACTTTAATCATAGGTTCCTGAACACCAACACTCTAAAAGCAGGTGGAATAAAACTTGCATTTTGACTGTAGTCAGCCCGTTTATTAGGTACTGCATGCAAATGAGCTGAAGGGGAGAAGGCTAAGTTTTGGACAATTAAGTAAGAAGTGTCGGAAAGTTCACTAAAAAAGCCAGATATCGATTCTTTTTTATCTTTTGACATACAACGAGAATTTTATATTGTCACACATGTCACAGTGCAACCAAAGGCCATATAATTATTTCTTACCCTGATGACTGACAATGATATGGCAGTGCAGAAAATCTTACAGTCCAACTGTTTTGTAGCAGGTGGCAAATGCCATGTGTTTACTTCTTAATCCTGTATAAGCCTTACAACCAGAAAGCGAGGCATTCACTCTTGCAAATATGGACTGAATTTGCAGACCTAAACGGGACTGTGGAACGATTGAAAAGAAAGTAAGTGCATGCTTATAACACCATTGTCTCTAGGCCTAGTGTCAATGACAATTTTGAAAAAAGACATTACAGTCACGATAATGCACATTTGCCAATCTTTGCGACCCTGCCTGGTGGAACTGACAGTGGACACATACAGCATAGTAGTCGACGCTCATGTGTGCTACACGGCAGTAGTGCGTAATACATATGAGCACATTATGAAGATAAATACGCAAAGTTTGATAGAACAGCTCGACACATTACCACCTATTATCTTTCTTTTTAATGGCATATAAAGCAAAAGAGTTTGTCATCATGCAGTATTAACCTCCTGAGTTGAAATATTAACAACTGAATGTTAATACTTCATCTAATCTATCAGAAAAAATAGTCCACTACAATGTATTTCAAACATTTAAGAATACGAACAGTAAAGGGTTAAGATGTTCATATGGAACAGCCAGTCACAAAACGGTGGAAAGGGTGTTATTCATGTTTTTCAGTCGTTTTGTTGTGCATACCCGCAGAAACATTTGTGTTTACAACATAATAGTCTATAAACTGTTCTAAACAGCATACAATTATTCTTATACATATTAAAATGTTTCTTTTGAAGTAACTTTTTCAAGTTAAATTGAAAGGATTTCAGTCATACAAAGGAAAGACTGTCAAGAGGCTGAAACACGACTGCTATACTTTGCTATTCGCTCGTAAAATGACAAGAACAATGTAAGGCAGATTACTGTTTCCCTTGGTAGTTTTCAAACCTTACTTCAAACTGTTGTCTCTCCATCTCAATAACAGCTCCTGTTTAGACTACACAAATGGCAGGTGATCCACAAAATTCAAGCCATGTCAGTATCACTGGAATAACAGGTTGATGCTGAACAAAGAGAAATGACACTACCAAGATAAGTTTTAAATGGCTACAATTTGATAAATGCATACATCATAACATAGCTTCACTTGTACCCACCATCCATGAGATGTATTTCGTTAACAATCCTACATAACTTTTTGCCGTTTCTTATTCCAAATGGAGTATAAGCATCATCCCTGTTTCCCTGTAGAATTCAGGTAAACACTAATGATAAGAAAGATTAAAAACTTATTGGGTTTTTCTCTCTACTGGGGCACCATCTGCCACACTTTGTCATTGTCAGATCACATTTTACCACAAATCTGTTAAGGTGATATAATTACACCCATTCAGAGGAAGAAAGTGCGAAAAGGTATGCAAGATGTATGTCACAACTACTTATCCTCCTTTATGGTCACATAACATTGATGGATTTCTAACACTCACTTAATGGTGTAAAGAACACAAGCTTTGAATAGAATTACTTTTCAACTCATTACCTTAAAAGTTTGCGTTCAAGTGACAGGATCTTCACAATGCTACAGTATGTTGTTAAAGTAAATACAATATTTACATAACCAATGTAAAATGCCTTACCTGCAGATGAATTCTGATTTCTACCCTGTAATGACAAACAATTCAAACTTGGACATACTCATCTCTGCTTTTGCGCACATATTGATGGTTTCAATGAATTTAATGCAACCAAAGGAAATTGTACTATAAACATAACAAAGTAGCATTTGATTGTTGAAAAAAACACTTTACCATCATTCCTAGTCACACTAACATCCTCCATTCGGTCCTTCAATTGAAAATGCTTCGCATTCAACTGTAATTGTTACGTTGCAAAGTCCATATTATTGATGATTATTCAGTTCTACATTCAATGATTACACTACTCAAAACATATTCTAAAGAAATAATTGCATGCATTTCTTACACAACACCATCAATCTTCATTAAACATGAAATGAATTCAATGACAGAATATAAAACATTCTTCTTTTTATAGGCATCATATACTCAACTGCATACAAAGAGATATGTGAAAGCTTCTTATTTAAGATGCTGTGTGAATACGGTTTCAAGAATTGATCCTTCTTGACTTAAGAGGCCTCCAACAAATACAATACACAGCACTCAATATGCCACACCAACTACATCTATATACAAAAAAAAATATAAGAAGAATGCTAGCTGCCCTTCTTGAGGTATCATGTTTACAGGGCAGGCATGTGCCAAGGTTTTTTCTTTGGGGGGGGGGGGATGCTAGGCACATTTGCGATTGTAGACTGATGTTGTCCCAGGGTGTAAAGCTAGCTAAATGTGCTAAATATTTCCAGCTTGACTGATTAAGTTTGGAGGGGATTCCAATCACTTGGAATAATAGAAAAGTTGGAGGAATATCTTACCTAAGTAGAGAATATCTTACCTAAATGTGTAACCTATGTCTAATTGTTTTTCTTGATCTATGATGACAAGAAGTCTTTAGGCTTCTAAATCCTGGGGCTTTCCCACGTACTGTGCTTGTGATCCATTTAGATGCCTCCAAACTCTGTACCTTCTTTGTTTCATAAGAGTATTGGTACTGTGATATAGCCTCAGGGCAGTCAGGAAAGTTGTCAACTTGAAAGATGCCCAATATTATTTACTTGACTCACACTTCACAAAAAAGTCACAAGGTAAGGGTGCAATACTCTTACTAAGCACTTCATACTATTTTCAAAAGATTGAACCCTGTAATTTCATGGTACCAAACTTTTTTCAGACTTTTATGTTCTAGACCTAATGATATCCTAACATGTTTGCATACATAAAGCTATGTGAGCCTAGCCTAGTACTGTGTTTCTGTGGGAGCAGTTTGATCCAATAGAGAAATCTATAAGATGTCATGATGTTATGACTTTGCTCAAATAATGAACAGACCCTTTCAATCTCCATGCTTGATAACACATGTTTTAACAATGGACGGGACACCTAATTCCCCCTGCAATGCAGTTCAGGAAAGCCTACACAATGGATTGATACATACATACATACAAACATACACATATTACATATTACACACATACACTGAAATTATTTAAATAGCACTTTCCCACAATTAGGCTCAAAGTGCTTGACAAAAAGAAGAAATACAAAGAAACCTAAATTCTGTGGTACTTTACATAAGCAATGTCTAATTGAACTTGTAAATCATCACAGCATGAGGTGATAAACCTGACCTAAGGAGATATGGTTTTGCAACAAGTTTAAACTCACTAAAACAAAGAACTGGTGTTGTTGCAAGAAATGGCCTTTTAGAGTTGACAGTTTGGAATGATCATATGATATGGGATATATTCAAGCTTCTCTACTTGAAATATTGTGTTTACAAGGTTTTCAAAATCTGACCCGTTGGCAGCAGATAACCTTTAACCTCGACAGAAAATGACAGGGTCCTTGTACTTAACGTCGTTCACCAACATAGTACATATGACATCTATCCACATTTCCCTATATAAGGTAGAAGTTTTCACAATTTCACTCCTGCTGATCATCAAATTACCTTCCACTTCCATCAAAAACAAAAACATTCTTGTTCACAATGTGTAACACTGACATACCAAACATGAGATTGTAAAAGCTTGTGTTCTTGAATTATTATATTCACAAGGACATGAAATACAGCACACACTCATGTACATATCAATATCAAAAGGGTAAGGATGCTATTCAACAGAATGTCAAGGAATTTAATTGTTCACTTATAGATCTTAAATCAATCTGTCACTACTGAGCTGTCAGTATGTACCACTATATTTACCAATTATGAAATAAAATTGGATAACATTCAATTTTCTTTAATACAAGCTTTTTATTCTGAAAACAGCGTTTCAGGTGTGTTAGTTTTCTTACCAGGGAGCCTGGACTGAACATGTCATTGTCATCTGTAAAGGGAATAATTGGAGAAGAAAAAAAAAGCAATAGTGAAGAAATGGAAGACTCTGAAATGACTATTTTACACAACAGTCCTTGCACCAAACAGAGAGAATCACAAATGATTTACAGCAAGATAAGAAAACACACACGCTGATCACAAAAAACATGTCTCTATTAATAGTTACAGAGAAAAGTTGACAAAATGGGTTTTAGTTGTAACATTTGATGACTCTGATACGGAGATTATATTACTACTTCAAGTCAATGTACTTGTTTGCTTACAGTTTTCTATGATTACTTTGATGTTTACGTGGGCAAATAGCCGAAAAAATATGTACGTCAGGATTTGACCTGCATCTAATGCTTAACAAAGCACAACCATTTTTCAGTTTTTAATAATTATTTATGACTATACACTTGGTTCAAGTCATCCAACAATTTCAGTGGATAGGCACAAAAGTATGAGAAGAAATTCTCACCCGCTTGTGTCAATTGTTTTTGTCCTCGCTGTAAACAATTGAAACAAGATAATAATAAAAGTGCCTTCTATTATGCACTATACTATGCTTAATTAGTTGATGCCACAATAAAGCACACATATTGACAAAGCAGAATTATTTAAAGTGGATCACTGTCACATTTAATGGAAAACACAGTAACACTTTCAATCTTCGTTATGAAATGTAATGAATTCAATGATTCTTTCTACAGTTGATTAGTCACTAATATCACTTGTGCACATTCCCAATATTATGCTAAACCAGATGAGACTGGACTAAGTAACATGTTCCATTTAATGTTTGCAGAACATGAGAACAACCACATATCTGTTAAAACTGTGAATGTACTGCAATCAATCATTATGCTTTATGGCAAAAAGTGTATACCAAAACTACCATTATAGCTACTGTACCTACCACGAAATGAAACCGGAAACCATAAATTCATTGTGGTTTTGATTATTTACATATGTCTATATTTATACAAATTTGACAGATTGCACAAGGGATGCAGGATGAGGATGTGCAATGTGCTTGGCCTTTGTAAAAGTACAACACTTTATTATGTTACCAATTGAACTGCAATCATTATACACACAGTGACATTTGTTTGTATAAAATGATGACTGATGGGCATCATATACTCAAACATGTACAACAGCATACATAGAGATACTGTATGTCCAAGCTGTCCATTACAAGATTTCATGTATACAAAGCTTTCACTATTTGATCCTTGTTGACTCAAAAGGTTTCCAACAAAATCAATGTAAAAGCACTCAATATGATATGATGCATGATACATGCATCATTGACCTCAACCTACAGTTGGTTTCAGGTCTTCATGCTTTGCTGCCTAATGATGAAAGTTGTTCATTCCAACCATGTTACAATTTTGTATATAAAATAAATGTTCTCGGTGTCAAATGTTGTGTTCTCAATTATTTCTATGACAAGTTTTGTACTAACTTTTGGTAGTATTTTCTTGAACGATAATAACAAGAAGTTTTCAGGCTTTTACAATCCTGGAACATTCCTAAAGTTTGTTCTTGTGATCCCTTTAGCTGCTTCCAAACTGTAATTTCTTCTCTACATACTAATATTGTTGTTGCAACAGCCTCAAGACAGTCAGAACATTTTCAACTTGAAAGATGAACAATATTATCTAGTTAATACACATTTTTAATAATCCTTCATACTATTTTTCAAAGATTGAACCTGTAATTTAGCAGAACCATACTTTTTCATTAGACTTACATATAAAAGGTGAAAGCAATTTGACCCCATTGAGCTCAAATGACCTTTCACTTTCACCAAAAATGATAGGGGTCTTGTACAGAATGTAAAATAACTACATACCAAATATGAGATTTGTCCAAAGTTCCCTTCTTGTGTTATCATGTTTACAAAGTAGGTGTCACATGAATACATACATACATACATACATACATACATACATACATACATACATACATACATACATACATACATACATACATACATACATACATACATACATACATGCATGCATGCATGCATGCATGCATGCATACATACATACATACATACATACATACATACATACATACATACATACATACATACATACACACACACGCACATGCATCAGCACACTAAAAGAGAGAGGATGATAGTCAACATTGCAAGAAAGTTACAACTAACTTAAAGATGTTACATCAATCTGTCATTACTATTAGTACATACCATTACAGTTACCAATCATTAAATCATATCAGGTATCATTCAATCTTCTTTAATATATACAAGCTTTTTCATTCTGGAAACAATGTTTTAGGTGTGTTACTTTTCTTACCGAGGGGATGGTATGACTACTCATGCCTTTGGCACCTGTAAAATGAATAAACAACAGAGAGGAAAAACCAAAAAAAAGAGGCAATTATGAAGAAATTCAAGACTATGACTCTACGACATGACTATATTTTATACACTATTCCTTGCATCAAGTAAAGATCACCATAAGTGACAACAGGAAGACAAAGGACAAAACACACTGATCACAAAAAACTAGAAAGCCAAAAGGCTTAATGATTCCTTGCCTCATGATATATATTGTAACAAACATGAATCGCCCACATGACAAGCATGAGATCCCACACAGTTATCCTACTTGAGATACCATCTTAGTAAGGTCAAAATCTTTTGAAATCTCGTGACCCAAAATGACCTTTCACCTCCACTTAAAACAATAGGGGTCGCCTACCCTATATGGCCATCAACATGCTAAATATGAACAATTCACAAGCTAAGTATAAGATCCCTCACATTTATCACCCTTAATATATCATGTACACAAGGTTTTGACTTTTTGTCACCCCAAATAACCTTTGACCTACACAAACATGAGAAAACTCCCAAATGGATATGATGCTGCAGGGGAACAAATTATATTTTGTCGTGTCTAATAACTTGATAAAAAGGTAAACATGTTTATTTAATCAAAATTATAGCACTTATTTTGTCGAGTTACAGCTATTGGTGGCAGCTCTTTCGTATTTGATATTTTGGCGTGATGCCCTTCCCAATGGCTATGAGGTCCTTGAAAATTAGCAGCCAGAAAGCCAAAAGGCTTTGTGATTCCTTGCCACATGGTTATATTATAACAAGCATGAATTATTCACATGACAAGTATGAGATCAACTGCAGTTACTGGTCTTGAAACACCTTTAATAAGCCTTTAACCCAATTTATTTTGGTGACCTCAAATGACATTTGTTTGACGTCCACTAAAAGCAATAGGGATCACCTGCCCAGTATGGGGAACCTACACATCAAGTATGACATCAGTCAACAGTACTCTTCTGGAGATAATGTGCTAGAAAATTTTCACCTCGGGGGACCTCAAACGACCTTTGACCTCCACAAAAACAATAGGAGTCATCTACTCAATATGACTAACCCACACACCAACTATGACATCAGTCACACTTACCCTTCTAGAGATACTGTGTTTACAACGTGTTTACAGTTTGACTCAGAGTGACCTCAAGTGACCCTTATCTCCACCAAAAACAATAGGGATCATCTGCTCAATATGACCAACAAACACACCAAGTATGGCATCAGTCGCAGTTACCGTTCTTGAGATATCATGTTTACAAGGTTTTCACATTTTGACCTCTGGTGACCTCAAATGACCTTTGACCTCCACCACAAGCAATACGGATCATCTACTTAATATGATCAACCCACACAGTAAGTATGACATCAGTCACAGTTACGCTTCTGGAGATATTGTGTTTACAAGGTTTTTCCAGTTTGACCTCCGTTGACCTCAAATGACCTTTGACTGTGACCAAAAACAATAGGGATCATCTACTCAATATGACTAACCCACACACCAGGTATGACATCAGACACAGTTACCGTTCTTGAGATATCGTGTTTGCAAGGTTTTCACATTTTGACGTCTGGTGACCTCAAATGACCTTTGACCTCCACCACAAGCAATACGGATCATCTACTTAATATGATCAACCCACACAGTAAGTATGACATCAGTCACAGTTACTCTTCTGCAGATACTGTGTTTACAAGGTTTTCCAGTTTGACCTCCATTGACCTCAAACGACCTTTGACCGCCACCAAAAACGATAGGGATCATCTACTCAATGTCTAACCCACACACCAGGTATAAGATCAGACACAGTTACCGTTCTTGAGATATCGTGTTTGCAAGGTTTTCACATTTTGACCTCTGGTGACCTCAAATGACCTTTGACCTCCACTAAAAACAATAGGGATCATCTACTCAATATGACCAACTCACACACCAAGTATGACATCAGTCACAGTTACCGTTCTTGAGATATCGTGTTTACAAGGTTTTCACATTTTGACCTCTGGTGACCTCAAATGACCTTTGACCTCCACCAAAAGCAATAGGGATCATCTACTTCATATAACCAACCCACACAGTACGTATGACATCAGTCACAGTTACCCTTCTGGAGATATTATGTTTACAATGTTTTTCCAGTTTGACCTCCGTTGACCTCAAATGACCTTGAAGGCCACTAAAAACAATAGGGACCATCTACTCAATATGACTAACCCACACACCAAGTATGACATCAGACACAGTTACCGTTCTGGAGATATCGTGTTTACAAGGTTTTCACATTTTGACCTCTGGTGACCCCAAATGACCTTTGACCTCCACTAAAAACAATAGGGATCATCTACTCAATATGACCAACCCACACACCAAGTATGACATCAGTCATGGTTACCCTTCTTGAGATATCGTGTTTACAAGGTTTTCACATTTTGACCTCTGGTGACCCCAAATGATCTTTGACCTCCACCAAAAACAATAGGGATCATCTACTCAATATGACCAACCCACAAATCAAGTATGACATCAGTCATGGTTACCCTTCTTGAGATATCGTGTTTACAAGGTTTTCACATTTTGACCTCTGGTGACCCCAAATGATCTTTGACCTCCACCAAAAACAATAGGGATCATCTACTCAATATGACCAACCCACACACCAAGTATGACATCAGTCATGGTTACCCTTCTTGAGATATCGTGTTTACAAGAAGTGTCACATACACACATACACACACACACACATCACCATCGCATAGATTCCTTCTGCCTTCGGCAAGGAATCAAAAACTGATAACCCTAGTAAACCAGAATCTAGCATGACTTGCAATTTTGCCTTTAGTCTACTTAAAGACACAACACACAGTACAAGTTTCCCTAATTTGATACATAGTAGTCATTTGTTTAAAGCTTACCTGAGCTACTGTAAAGTGAAACAGGGCGTTAAGAATACACCAACAAGGCGTACAAAGAAATTTGCTTCAACCATTGTTAAACCATTCAGTCTCATCAATAAATATCTGTCAAAGCTTCATCTCCTCAAAACACTATGCATGTGATGAGTAACAGATGCATCATTTGAAGTTTAAAAAGTTTGGGTGAACAAATTATTGTTGAGCAACAAATAACTAAATTTCTGATCTGTGAGAATCTTATTCCTTGAAAATAAGGCTACTGTATTTCGTTATTTTGAATAATCTATCATTCTATGTCCACAAATAATGGTTTTCAAAATATTGTTGTTTTCTGTAAAACAAATGCCCTATTTCCCTTTAAGGGCTAAACAGAGACACTGTTTATACAGTAAATGGTTAAGTCCATTGAGCACCTGGCTCAACAGACTGTATGATTTATTCTGGACATTGTGGTTTCTACTGGCAGTCAACTGTGATAAATTATGTCAGATAACAGTGACCAATTTAAACGGAGGGGGGTCAGTTACAATTTGATTCATTCAATTAAGCAATCACAGTTCATGCACGCTCAAGGGTATTTGATCCAAATGATCAGTAATTTAGTTCTTTTTATAAAGCTAATAACCCGTGGTATATTTAATCAATTCCAATTTACAATTCATGCACGCTCACATGTCCTTATGAGGACAGTGGCATAAGGTTTGCCAAATAATAATCTTTGATACCAAATTTAATGTTGTCTTCATCTTTTCTTTATGGCTATCGAAGAGACTATGTTGGTATGTCCTAAAAGAAGTTCTCAAATCAACGAGAGGATTCTACATTACAAGTATAAAATTCACTAGAAGGACCGTTCTTTGAATATTGTAGATTCAAGTTTTTCACACTCCGACCTCCCATGACCCCAAATGACCTTTAGCCTCTGCCAAAAAGAAAAAAAAAGATCATCTACTCGATATGGGCAATCCACACGCTAACTATGAGATCTCTCACATTTATCGTTCTGGAGATATCGTGTTAACAAGCAATTTTCAAGGTATCTACCTTTTGAACTCTGGTGACCCTTGTACTCAATAAGATACACCTACACACTTCGTATGACATCTGTTCAAGCTTCTCTTCTTGAGATATCGTGTTTACATGGTTTTCACAATTTGACCCCTGTTGACCCCAAATGACCTTTGACCTCCACTGAAAACGATAGGTTCCTCTACTCAACATGGTACAACTACATACTAAACATGAGATCTCTACAAGCTTCCTTTCTTGAGATATCGTGTTTACAAGGTTTTCATAATTTGACCCCTGTTGACCCCAAATGACCTTTGACCTCCACCAAAATGATAGGGATCATCTACTCAATAAGGGCAACCTTCATGCCAAATATGGCATCACTCACAGTTACACTTCTGGAGATATCGTGTTTACAAGCAATTTTCAAGGTATTTACCTTTTGACCTCTAGTGACCCCAAATGACCTTTGACTTACACCAAAAACAATAGGGATCATCTACTCGTAAAGGGCAATCTACATGCCAAGTATGAGATCACTCAGAGTTACGCTCCTTGAGATATCGTGTTTACGAGCAGGTATCACACACGCACACACACACACGCACACACCCGCACACACACGACATCACCATCGCATAGATTCCTTCTGCCTTCGGCAAGGAATCAAAAACATCAATCTCTAATGAAAGTTACAGAGAAATGTTGACAAAATGTGTTTTAGTTGTAACATTTGATGACCCTGATACAGAGGGAATGTATTACTTCAGGTCAATGTACTTGTTTGTTTAGTTTTTCTGTGATTACTGTACTTTGATGCTTGTATGGGAATAGCTGCCAAACTATATATCAAGGCTTAATCTGCAATTTATGCTTCACAAATATTTAACCAGAATGCAGAAATGCACTGCGGTTGCGATGATCCGATTTGGAATATTTTTGCGGAATCTAATATAATAGCATTAGTATATACTGTGTCACAATGAGTTATGTATGCTTTATATGAAGTATGAGATCTGCACAAGCTTCCTTTCTTGAGATCATACCTCCATGTTCACAACTTGATGCTTGTTGACATGGAATGACCAGATTCTACCTCCATTAAAGACTAACGTTCTTGTGCTAAATGAGATACAACTACACATTGCAATACGACATCTGTCCAAGCTTCCCTTCATGAGATAATACGTTTACAAGAATTCCACACTGTGACCATGTTGACCACAAATGACCTTTGACCTTCACTAAAGAAAATGAAAATTTTTGTAAATTCAATGAAATAAACCTACAATCTAATTGGGAGACCTGCCCATGATTTCTTTCTTGAAATATTGTGCTGAAGTATATATTTTATATATTTTCACCACTTGACCCCTGTTGACCTCAAATGACCAGTGACCTCCACCAAAATCAACAGGAATCTGGTAATCAATGTGACACACTCACATACCAAATGTGAAATTTGTCCAAGCTTCTTGCAATATACTGTTTACAAGTAAGCTGTGTTGGTAGGAGCACTACGCATATATCAGTATACATGGCTGCTCCATACCTAAATGGCAGGAAAATATCCGCTTCATCACTTTAACTCTGCAATCAATTAAGACCTGAAACATTCTGTAACAACCCTGAAAAAGTATGCATTTGTTTTCTTTTTAACAAAATAGTGAGGAATCAAGATACACTGAATGTCAATATGCAACCATTAACTTGAAGAAATTAAATGCCAAACACATTGGAGGGAGGGGAGGAGTGGGGTGGGTGGGTGAGGGATGAGGATGGAAGATATGTGGAAGTTAATATTAACATAGAAGTGCTGGTAAATTATTTACCATCCCCTGTAGCTATAGGCCAATATGATTGAGCAGAGCTTGGTCTCAAATGCATTGAATTGGAGTTGTAAAAATGTGTTGGTTTGTCGTAACACTGTTATATATGGTGAAATTTTCTCCACTCTTTTATAAGTTTAATGTGCAAAGTTTTAGTGTAAAATATCCTATCCTGTTCCTGATGACCCAATATAAGCTTAGCAATGTATCATGCAACATAAAGCACATTTTCAAACAGTTTGGGTCAAAATTTACTCGAAAATCTAGTCTGTTCCTGTACAGTAAGTGTAGGGCACCAGTAATACATGTGTTGGCTAGGATCTATCTCAGTATTACGTATATATGTTAGGCTACAGCAAAAGTCACAAGTCACTCTGAACGAAAATATCTTGTAGAAGGAAACCTTTGAATTAAAATTTGGGAAAATGATGCGAATAGCTAGTTTGGGGTGTTATGCACATGCCATGCAAATGTTTTTGGCAGTTTTGACCGATTGAGATCTTTTTTTTTATGCTTTCGACATCGTATCTTGCTTTTCTGACCATGTGATAGTATCTACAGTACCAAGTGTATACAGACAACAAAACAGCAGCGGAGATCCAACTATGGCCTTTGTGACTGAAATCTCTTACTTCAGGGAGTCTAAAACCTTAACAACATTCACAGTTTGCATCAACAGAAAGTTGTCTTTGGAACAAACGTTGGGTATTGCATTCGTTCCAACCAGGGAGTTGCTATTTGACAATATTAACTCCCTGTTCCGGCCGTACTGCCTTGCATACGTGATATACTGTATGTGTACGTATGTCGGCTACTTACATGGGCAATATGTACTTGGGAGGAATCTATCATTCTGTGCAACATTAACGAAACAGACAGACTAGACAGGTTATGCAACTGACTTAGTATAGGGAGATGGTATACAGAGATGAGCAAACTGTAGGTGAAAACCTTATTTAGCTATTTTTTTTTTCCTCAGCTCATACAACTGAGGTTTCTTTTTGGCGGGAATTACGGGGAAAAATGTTACTCCATATTTCATGAACACGAATGTTTTCCAATTTGTAGTAACGAAATGGAAACATGCATGCAATTCACTTCCCTTTTTGCTATTCTGACATATCTAATATGGTGGGAAGTACAGTCATATCGGCCTTTCAACTGTTTTTCTAGGTAGGTGTATGGTACTTCGGACACTGTTCGGTCTCACACTTTGCTTTTGTTTTTATGTATGACATACACTGCCACTTATTTTGATGTTCCATTGTCACCAATTTTTTTTCTTCTTACTAAAATGCTAATTTGTGTTCATGTGCTCTTGCAAGGTGCACAGCTTTTGTGCACACAACTTGAAGAGGTTGTCTTGGAATTTTTTTGTAACCCCCAATCACGGACTATTCCAATTACATACAGTTCAGTTACATATTCTCTGATCGACTAACTTGAGAAGTGAAGGGGTAACAATTGGTTTCTTCACACGGCTTTACTTTTTACGACGGATTATCCATTTTTCCAGGTACACCTGGTATGTTTGGTATACTTGTTAGCTGTTAATTTTGATACTGTAGGTGAAGGTGTCAATGCCATGCCCACTATACCACACAGTTTATTTACAAGGTTTTCACACTTTGACCCTTGTTGACCTCAAATGACCGTTGATCCCCGGACTGTGACAGGAATCATCAGTTGCACTTGTCATGGACGCAGTTGTCCAGAGAACCAGCACATTCAACGTCACTTTTATGTCTCTGGTTGGTGAACACGATCTTCCGCCGTAAAGCAAAGAAAGCATAGAAAATATGTTACATGTTAATATAGTGAATATTCATTTTAGGTCATGAAAACCAATTAAGCTTTTGGAACATCCTCCTGCGTTTGTAGAACAATTGTACCTTTTTCTCGACTATTTAAGTTAACCTAATATGGACTCTCTAAAGCTGCAGTATACGAGTCAGTTAAAAAAAAACAGCGTCATTACTTATGAGGTTATATTTTACATGATGAAGACGGGACTAAGGTATAATAATGTTCTAAGGATACAAAATTCGAATTGATAAAATGTTGGGGACAGTTGTTGAAATATAAGCAGTGAATCAAATTTTACACTTCTGTCCTTAAAGCATGATGGTAATTTTTCCTTACAAGATCATGCAATAAATCATTGCATATAATACATAGTAACTTCACAAGTTAGGGCATTAAAGGATAAAGACAAAGTGAAAACGATACACTGAAACATGAGAAGTCGTTCTTGGGAAAGTAATTGCAGCGCAATGATCCATAGAGAAAAATGATAGATGAAACAGTTAATTTTACTTTCTTTCAGCTAATGATGACGCCTGGGTAGAATCGTCCATCGAAAGTGCTACAATGATGGCAGGTAACGTAACGAGTGTTTTTCTTGCAGTGTTTGTGTGAACGAGGAAGTTAGTGAACATCTAAAAGGGGCGTGGGATTAAGTCCTAGTGAGAGTTACTGTGTGACAATGGCTCATGTTAAGCTTTATTGCGTGAGCATTTAATTTCGTTTTGTTTCAGCTAATGGTGAAGTCTGGCTAGATACGTACCTCGGAGCTGATATATTGATCACATCTAGTGCACTGGGTGTTTTGTTTGCAGTGTTGATCGTATTAACATGTTTAAAAGGTATGAGTCTATACTTTTTTATTACAAGGTAAGAAGGATTATAACTATAAGCCAATATTATAAGTGAAGATGCGTTGAAAAAAGAGATTCTAACCCATTGATGAAAGCAAAATGTCAAAATAAGAGTCCTTCGATACATGTATTTCGAAAGCTGTTGAAATCATTTGGCAGAATACTGAACATAAGACCACCCGCCGACTCTCTTCGAATAATAAGCCCTCTCGGTTTAAACACGTGAACATAATTTTTAAATATGGCTAGGATAATCCATACGCCATGGGATGCTATTTTGTAATAAACCGCACTTTATTGTTAAATGTGATATCATGCACTACTGTACTTTATGCTACACTGTACTGATATAGGCTATAATGTGCTATGTCTTCCATCAGTTTTTTTGAGAAGACGGAAATTCTCTCTGAAGTGAGTGCATCTTCTGATTTCTTGCAAATAATAACAATAACGCTTATTTTACGTTTCAATTTGCACATGGTCAAAAGCATCATATCTCACGGTCTTACAGTGTGCATAGGCATCCGTAATATCTAACATAGGTATCCGTAATACTTAAACATTAAATAGTAATTGAAGCACATTGTTTACTCATCAGTTGGATAATATGCATGGTAAATACCAAACCCAAACATCTTAATGTTACTTGGGTGATGAGTCCCTTGATTTTTCTTCCCAAAGATTGCAACGTCATCAGAATATTAACAGAGATGCAGACACTGAGGTCGATATTCCTGGTAAGTATGGGCTAACATTATGTTCCCGAGTAATTTATCTAACCGTAACTACTCACTAAACACCTACAATACAGGAGAAGCGGCTTAAGGGGTGTTTAAAAATAGACGTTTGGTGTTAAAAGGCTAGAATGCAACAGGGGACCTGGCATACTAAGAGTAAAAGAAAATGCATTCCTGCAATAAATAAACATAAATGACACCCAGCACGCTTGATGTCTGGTACTACTAGTTCAGTTCACAGTATATTGCCTGCTATATGGCCTAACTGGGCATGCAGTTGGAGAATCAATGGTATGTTAAATTAAAATACATGGAAACGCATATCAATAGTAAACATAAACATTACATAGGCACAATGAACTTGAGATTTAGAGGTGTGAGAATAAATCAATTTAACATTTCCGGCTGGTCTGCATAGGACTCTTGTCGTGTCCCAACTAAGACAACATATGTGGATAGGCCGCCCTCTGTTACGGCTCCGTGGGGGTACTGACTGATGTTAAGGTCGTGACCTAGCCTCTCTGGGGGTTGCACTCACTCCAAGTCACAAGGTAGCTTAATGGCGTCAGTGGCGTGACCCCATTCGCAGTCCCCTATGGTACCGTCATCAGAGTCCACCAGAAGCCAACCTGGCCCACCACCCAAGGGCGAATCTGAATAATCAAAATGATTATCCAGTGAAACAAAGTGTAGGAAAGTTCTTTCTCAGCAAGAGAAGGTCTCCTGCGAATGGAAATGACAATGGTTGGAAATAATAATGGTGCTGCCTCTGGATGCGTTGGCGGATGAGTGATGTAAAAGTAGGGCAAGACTACGTTTTTAAAGTCTCAACACTTTAACTCAAACCTTTGACCTGAGGGAAGGTTAAAGACCATAAACAAAGAAGTGTTTCTGTGCCTTCCCAGATAGGAGAAAATATTTACTTCCTCCTTAAAGGGAGCAATATAGTGGTTTCACCACAGATCATTCAATAGGGGGTGTCAGGAATTTTTTGAAGGGGGAAAAAAGGAAGCTTAGATATAACCACATTCTAGATAATTCCTTAAGAGATGACATAAGGAACAAAGAGACGAGATGGGGATGAATCAGTGGCGTCAGAAGCAGACTTTTTCTCTACATTTGTCAAATGTGTATACTTGAAAGAGTAAACATTTGTTGTGCAACTTGGAGGTCCGTGTTCTACTAGTCAGATAACTGATAAACAATTCTTGGAAGGGAGTGATTCACACGCTCGTATAGATACAATGGAAGAAAAAAAGTAGCAAGGGCTAAAATATCACTGTGCTACACAACTAACTGAACAATATCAAGTATAGAATCCCAATGTTGTTCATACTTTGTCGGCTTCCAATTACAACTTCAATGTGAGTTTATACGCTCTAAATACCAAAGGGTAGAAACAGAAGTGTTCCAAAAATAGGTATGAATGTACACTCACAGGGAATGAGAATTACTTTTCAAAAAGAATAATTGCTATTCCTATAGAGTAAATATTCTGATTTGGAAAATAACAGAAAGAAAAATTTTGTTGCATATTTTGTATTATATATTTTTTGTTGCATGTTGTATATTTCTTTAAGAGCAATGTCATTTTTTATTCAACAAGGGAAAAGATATAAAAGTTACCTATCTACTACATTCTTTCAGAACATGAAAATCAAGATAACGTAAGGTAATTAAGTAGTCTTTTACTTGAAGAAATAAAGAAGTAATTATCAAGGGGCTATGTATATGAAAGTCAATTTCTTCTTGTTATCATAATAATGACCTTAACGCTACATTGTTACAATCTAATTTGTCATAAGATGTCACAACCACTCCTATACTAAGTTACTCTGTTATTTTCACTTTCATCTAGTTTGCAAAGAATGCTCGCATCTAGGAAAGAAAGCATTATGAGTAAACGGTGAAAGTAGTAACTGCCAACATTTTAGAATTAATATTAACTCTTGTTGTGAATGATTTATGATGTTGTATTTAGACTTGTTCTCTTTACAGTTTCATCGAAACTGGTTTTTGCAATATCACACATGAGTACTATTCATCTACCATTTTAAGAAATGTCGAACATGGTAAGTGCGAGTTCACAAGTTGCTCTGCAATGGTACCCTTGACATATTACATATGCATACATATGAGTTATATTGAGTTACGTTGATATACCATTTTGTATTTGTGTTAACCGAGTCGTTCCCATCATTACAATAGAGCATAACTGCGGTAAGTTACCTTTAATTGCACAACTGAATTAATTTCCCTAACAAATTCCAAGACCATGGACAGTATAACACTGTGAGATATTCGTATCCACATTTTGTCAGTCAGAGATCTGAGCTGTCATTTTTTTTTTAAGTACAGTAAAATTACACTCAATCTCTCTCATTCTCACATTGTCCATACTTTTGTCTTCACCTTCAAAATTTAGCATAAAACCCCAAGATCATATCTCAAGATCTGGTGCATATTGTGTTGAAATTCGTTGACTACAGTTCCCCAGTTTGAGCGACGCTTAGTGACACTCTCCTACTAAAGGATGCAAAAATTCATAGATATCGTGTAGGCCTATTAAGTCATAAAAAATATTTATAAATATGAGGTTTGAATGTGATTTTCTCAATAACGAGTTTCTGTGTTTTCATAGTCTGGGATATTATCTATATTTCTGTCTAGAATACAATTTCTCTCTGTTTTTTTTTTTTTGGGGGGTGGAGTATATATGCCTCAGGGTGTTTTAAATACAAAAATGTAGGTGGATTGATATGATTCTGTAGTGTATGAGTTTACTGGTCCAAATATGATGACGTCACCAGCTTGGCTTCACTTAAATAGTGAGTGTTTTGGTTTCATATTATGATTATGATAACTGAATTTTAACTTAATCACAACAGAGAGAATACATTCGTTATATCGTTGTGTCAGCGTTTCCTCGTTACACCATACTGCGAAAACGAATTCAAGTTAAGAAATCCTAACGTTCGAGTTGTCTACAGTGAAAAGGGTCTTCAACTGCGTATCAGATGGGAAACTACAACGAAGTGTGGCCTCTCTTTTCGTTTACTTGGACTGTGTCTCATTCCACAACCCTTTTAATTATTCGCGTTAGAGAACGTACGAACCGTCACCTTTCTCTGGTATCCAGAGGGAATCGTCAAAAAGAGGAAATCTCTAGTCACTCAATCCCAGATGGTCCAGGCCACATATGAATCCGTCTGTATCTATTCCAAGACAACAATGAAGAGTTAGTTAATGATAACGCCCGGATTGTAGAAGGTGAGAGCCACCATCACACCGACACACTCACCAGTGGTGGACCGGCTCTGGCATTGTTAGTGAGTCTGTTCGACGTGGTCATTTACGGACTGATCCTTAAAAATCCAGTGCACCTACACTGCCTTCGCTCTAACAAGCCGGACTCGAACTGTCTCATGGTCAAGCTACCACTTTCTGGAGGTATTCAAAGCTTACTTCCTCTGGAAGGAGAGGACCTCCTACAGAAATCGAGGCACAGAGTTCATCCACTTCTCTTGCGAAGGACACGTTTTTTTTTTCTTCGGTCGGGCCAGGACCGCACAGCTACGGGAGTCTGTTCCAAAGGGGGAGCAAACCAATGCGCTCATAAAACTCATCGAAATGGAAGCCATCTGCAAGAGACTTCATGCGTTCGCGATGAAGATACATGGTTTGGCTGCCACGTTACTTTTGGACTATCCTACGGCTATCGCCAATATCAGACGTTAAGGCAAAATGAAATCGAAGCATCGTATAAAAATCGCCACGTAGGAATCCTTTTACTGGTGCAAGCAATACGATATTGTCCTTCGTGCATACCACGTTTAGAGGACTACAAAAGACCTTCTGTTGCAGACAATTTACATAAATAGTAGGCACAGGGGCGTAGCCAGGAATATGTCAAGGGGGGGGGTGCGAAATCGTGAAGACTATCTAAACGGAGCGCCACCATCAGTTGGGGTGGAGCGTACAAGAAGATTTTGAGTTTTACAAACCCCTCAGATGGCCGGGAATAGCCCTTCCCAAGTCTTTTCAGTTGCATGAACCCGGCCTTGAAATATACATCTCATGTCTACGATTTCTCAATTACTGAGAAAACAATTAGTTTTTGAAAAATGATGCAATGCCGAGATGAGCATTCAAAGAAACGGTTGGCTCTACAAACCACTCAGATAGTAGAAAACGGCCCTTACTGGGTGTCTTACATGCATACATACATGCTTACAATCCTGCATTCCTCCCCTGCCTTGGTAGGCCTGCCGCATAAATTGAGGGAATCACTATTTAGCGATATTGCGGGAAAAAAAAAACGAAAATGAGATCAAGCAGGGTCGCCCTATTCGCCCTCCTTTTCATGGCTATACCTATGCTCCTAGGTATTTCTAGCGAGGACCTAAAAAAAAAATACCACAATATGGCCAACGGGGGGGGGGGGAGCGGTCGCCTCTTTCTCCCCCTCCTTGGTTACGCGCCTGAATAGACACTCTTTGGTAGTCGTGGCAGTTTGAACAGGGATTAAAATGTACGGACTGCACCCGACTACAATTGAACATATTTAATCGGGCCCGGTGACGGCTTACGACACAACTGAACTCTAGTCGTGGAACCGGTCACACCGCCACGACCACAGCAGACGCGATGGGTGGTCGCCGTCGTGTCGAAGGTTGTCGTGGCAGTGTGTTCCGCGCTTTGCATTGTATCTAGTTCTATGATATCCACGGCCACAATGAAATAACCATGCATGCGCGTTTTTGAGCTTATTATCTCATCACCCCACATAGTATATGTATGTAGTGATGAGATATTGTGGTCAGTTTGGGCCTGTATACATTTTATAACATAAGTGGAAAGGTTTTATCTTCCTAGTGAACGGAAATTCTGCTTCAATGTGTCAAGATAAAAAATATTTCATATCGGACCCTTCAAACGCAGGGCTGGAAAAATGGACCTCCCTCAAGTTGGGGTGGGTCGTTCGAACGCTCCGACCCCCCCCCCGTCTACGGGCCTGGGGAAGGAGAAAGATCTGCTGTTCCTGGAGGAGACAAATCTTGGCTGTTGGATAAGTCTGTCGAATCCTGTTTTCGTGCCTTTGCCGATCTCTTATCGAAACTTCCTGACACAGACTATTAAGAGCAGTAAGACTTACAGGACGGACGTCCTGTTTTCAGCCGGGAAAGCCTGAACACCTACACGTCTCCTCGATCGGTCTTTCCCACTAGGTCTTGGCCTAAACGAAGGACTCTAGCCATTTTACCTCATAATTTATATTATACTGTATACTGTACATCTGTACAAGGAACCACAGTGTTCTTGGACTCTTGTTGTTATCATTCCACGAGTAATTTGCCTAAAGGTGCATGTTTGAACTTCTGGTCACTTGATGCAATCACATTTCAGTAATTGATGTTTCTGACTAAATTACTTGCGAATCACCTTTAAATAATGAATAGCTTATCACATGTGTAAGATGTCTTGACTTAATTAACACCGTTGTTTTACTACAGAGTGCCCCAATCTTCTTTTTTTTCTTTTTGCAGCCCATTACTATGATACAAGAGACGCTCACATTAGAAATAAAATGTTTCAACTTAACGACGTCTACATACTCACACCGCTTAAGTTTGGTGATTTGTACAAACGCTGGACGGGGACAATCACCATCGATAATGGATCCAGTAAATGTGAAGTAATAACTACGATATAAGGTGAGACAAATGGAGATTTATTCCGAGAGGAAAATATCAGAGCGATTTGCAAATTTGGTAGATACAGCCTTACGTGTCACACTCTCAGAAAAATTTCTTGCATTACCACTGTTTTAATAAGAATGATGAGCTTGTTAGCACTCTTTTTTGTAAGTCATTGTTTCTTCGTTTATAGAATAGAATCTAAAAAATATGGATAACTAGACTAATGAGTTCCTCAGAAGTGAATATTTTTGTCTCTTACCTCTTGCGAAAGTGCAAACATCTAAGTTGATCTATCAAATTTCCTTCCACAGATAATGTAAGTAAAAATCTTCCACAATTCCATTGGGCAGCTTTTGTGCAACGGCTATTAGAACTCCCAACGGAGGCAGGTAATCTCGTCACCACTGAGGGGATATACATGAACGGAGGTGTACTGATTACGTTTCTTTAAAATGAATATTACTACTTTCACTGCGTTATTCCTTTTGTCTTTTGAACTTGACAGAATTGTTCTGATTGATAATTCGAAATAAATCATCATAGCGAAGTTCCTTACAACTCTTAACTTCTATAGCTTATTTATATAATTATAACAGTAAAACACAAAGTATAGTTACCGCGCCATTTGCCCACAAAAACGTCTTATCGTAAATTCCGTAGATCAAGGAGGAAGATTTCGGATATGGATGTACCCAATTGATAACACCACCAAATATCTCTCAAGTCAATTCAGCAGCTCACATATAGATCTACGCCACAAGATTCCGTTTGGAAAGTAACCTTTTTTTCTAATCATTTCTCTTTGCTCCAATATTGATAGGTGAAATTTACATACTACAAGAGCACTTACCTTGTCAATCTCTGCAGTCGCTGATGGACGAAACCTCCAAAGGGGTAAATGTATTTTCTCTGAGAAGGCACAAATGCATCGTTGATATTCTTAAGGGAATGGAACTCATACATTCATACGGGGTAATGAATAATGTTCATCTCTAAATGTGTTTGGTACTGCATGCAATAACTATTGTGAGAACACAGCACTGCTTGATCGTGTCACTCTGTGAGAGAGAGATAGCAGAGATACTGTGCAGGGGTTTAGGCACGTTTCGTCTCAGAATCCAGAGTCAGACGCGTAAACGTATATGATCTAAAAACTGACTGGTTTTCTCGTTGGGGTAAAAAACTTGGGTAGAAAACCTCAGCATGCAACTAATAACATAAGGCAAAATACAGCACATTTTTTATAGGTATACAGTCTATAACAGCATGTTATATTAGTCCCATTTAGCTGTTTCTTATTTTCCAGATTTAAATTACGAGAGTGGGTTAAGCATATAATATACCAAAAGAATATAAAGATGCTACTTGAAATTTAAATCACCACGTTTGCTACCATAACTTACAATACCACTGAAATATTGTGTAGATATCGATATACAGCTATCTGTTTCTTCTGTATATATCGCATCACGTTCTTTGAGTGTTAATCACTTTCAAATTTTACAGTTACTGCACCCAGGATTATCAAGAGGCAACGTTCTTGTGATGAGCACAGGGAAATGCAAACTGTATGACTTCTGTTTATCACAAGATGCATCATTTGTCGTCCGCTTAATTAAGGTTGGTCAATATCAGATATGGGCACAGTCAAGCAGAGACAGAATATGATCTTGATGACTATGAGGAGAATGGAGTAGTCGATGTGTAAATGTACAAATTTAAAGTTCAACGAAGAATGTAGTGATGCATTTATAGGTGATCCTGTGTTGCTTTAGTCTAATTTGGTAATGATGTTTGAATATGTTACTACAAATACTTTACTTCAATAAGGATTTCTATACGGTATCAGTAATGAAAAGATACATTCAAACTTACAGTGAGAGAAAGAGTAACAAATAAACTTAAACGAAATAAGCATTGGGTTTCCTTAAATTTTAAATCCTTCTTTCCCCAGGACAAGTCAGAAGAACGTAAGCTCCCAGCAGAATCCCATGAGAGATATGAATATACCACAGAAAGTGACGTTTGGTCAGTTGCAGTTGTGGTATGGGAAATACTGACTAATGGTATGTGATGGATGTGAATAAGAGCAATTTTGTATAATCTCTACCAGCAAAATTTAGTCGTACAACATGTCATGATTCCTACTGATATTTTAACAACCTCTTCTTTTTTGCTAGGGTTATCTTTACCTTTTCCACTTGCGGAATATTCATCAAGTAATATGATCACTGAAACATACTCACCAGAATTATCACCAGGAATAATCGATTCAAGGTGAGGGTTTTAAATAAGACTATGTTTAAATGTGTTGACGTATGTTGTCTCTACATCCTAGCACTACAAGATCTATAATACTTGATATGTTGTAGAATAACCTATTCTGTACCAGTCGTTACATTAAAAAAAAAACAGAATAATTTCTCGTCGAATATGAGAAGTCAGACTGTAATTACTCGAGTAAAGTGAATCGCGGCTCAGTTTTCAGTGCCTTTTTTTTTTTTTGCTAAACTTATTGAAATGTGAATGAGTCTCGATCTCTGCTTTTATCGCGTATTTTCTCTATTACAGATAAATAAATAGTTTTGTTGCCATGCATACAACATAATGCCTCGCAAATGTCAACCTGTATATTGAACTAATATCAGCATAATCATATTAATTGGACTCAAACTGCACCACAAAGTTACTGTTGACAATTGAGCTCATAGTTCATCTGTAGCGAGTAGCTGGTATGCCCCCCCCCCCCCCCACCACCGGTAATTAGCAAAACGTTGCTGGTTATGAAAAGGACCTGTCGTGGTAATTGATAATGCCTGACTCCAGCATTTGCCTGTATTATCTGGACAATGCATGAGATTGTATGAAAAATTACTATTTTTGATTAATCCGCAGGTAAGTCACTTTATTTCAATCGGTAAACCAGTGCCAACATACATTTCAACTAAGTTTTTTTTTTTTTTTAAACAGACCTTGCGTTGTACCTACTTCCTGCTTCCCATTCCTCATTGAACATGCACTTGTATTCAATTTAACAGTTCAGTTGGCGAAGTTAAAGGGGAATTCATGGTTTATTTTCACAATTTATTTCACTGAAATTCCCCACCGCGTACAATGAGTTATAACTAACAAATATGATCAAGATTATCTCAAACATTTGGACAATTTCCAGAAACGAGTCAAATTTGCAAAAAATTGGTGAAGAACTCCGAAAGTCTGTAACATCCATATTCATCGAATCAAATATGAATATTCAATACTATCGCCTTTTCAAGGTATGAGGAGGTGTGGCTGATCAGTTTCATACGTAGCCCACGTGTGCTGTATGTATCATCAACTATCAATAAACTCTTGTTTACTTAGCATTGCACGATGCACGAACAGCATGGGAACCGTAAACATTCGGTTATGTTTATTCATATAACATCATCTCAGTGTGATTGGTCATCGTATAGAGGAGGCTGTCTTGTCTTGTACATGAACGTTTATTTTTTGTACCAGACAAATATTACGAGTTCTGATTCAACAGTAATTAACGCAATAATTACCGTCTCTTCTACCTTCAAGCAGCTCCCCAGCGTCTCTTTATTTCGGTGAACAATCAGTTTAGAAAGAAAAATCAACTAAAGGTGAATTTTCTCAGTCAAACCCTGATTTCCCCTTTAAAGTCGTGGCGGTAAATAAAAATGTGAAAAGAACTGGTCAGTTTTCACACCGAATTTCTCGCTTTAGTGATAAGGAAGTGTTCCACATATATATTTGATTGTGAAAGTAAATAGAGACATTTTGAAATAATTAACCGCTGAATTCAGAAACTTTAAACGTAGCTCTATGTGTCAGATTATTTCTCTTTCGTTTTTCTCAACAATTTCGCAGAATTGCTATTATTAGGCAATGCTTGCTCACTGAAATGGGACGCAGACCGTCACTTAATGAATTACGGAAGTCTTTTGAGGAGGTAAATTTTTACTCTTGAAAGCGAACTAGCTCGGTCAATGATAGCATAACATTCTCAAAGAAATAAGTTCAAATGTTTGAGATGTTTATAATTTCTGTAAGTGTTCATATAACTCATTTCGGTTTAACTAATGTAATTCATTTAACATATATAACGGAGGTGCCAGCAACCTGAAAAAGATGCTTCTTTCTTTCTGAAAAATGCCACGAATTTGTTGCCATCATGTTTATATCGAAATGTACCATGCCTTGAATGTACATTTACACACAGGAAACTTCTACTTGATGGCTGATTTTGAAATGTTCCACTGCTTGGGGTATGTTATTTTATTTACTCTAAGACAGCTTGACTATCAGTCGGATTTGGCTGAACTTTTTCATGCAGTCGATCGCACCATAGGGATAGTGTAATAGGCCTATCCTCTCATTGGCGACTAACACGCACTGCATAGAAGCTCTTAGGATCAAGGAATCACTGAAAACGTAATAAAGACAAAGACATTGTAACATCGTGGTAGAGTAATTATCTTATTTTACCGAAACTGAGAATCAGTGGGAAACTGCTAAACAGCAAGTGAGCCTTTTAGTGATGCATGAAAACAACCTCTTCTGTTGAAATTGATTGAGCGAAAGTAATACTATATTTTACAAAGGTAGAAATATACGATTTACGTTGGCTGACCTATTGTCAAAAGTGTCACGGAAGGCAACCAACTCAACTTTTGCACTGATTTGAGTGAAACTTCAACAAGTTAGATTAAGTACATTACTACATTGAATTGAACATTGCAAAATGTACATACAGCTGGCATTTGTAGAATTGTCATACCAATCCCAATAGCTCAAATGTGAATGCAAAATAAACACCCTGCTTCACTAAAAAGCAACATTGTTCAACAAAAACTACAATTAATATCCGCTACATCGGGCATAAAGATGATTACAGAGGCTATGTAACTCAAAGTACTTCATAATTGCTGGCACGTGACGTTTCACAAAATGAAAATGTCACAGTCATGAAGTTTCTCTTTATAATTTAGTTCATGGTATAGTTAGGAATTTTTCATGATGACAAATGCAAGGTTCATATGAAGAAACAACAACAACACTAAGAAGAAGAAAAAACAATACATTACTGACAGAAATATTCGAGTTTCGGATTTCGATATCTTTCCAGGCGTGTATCCAGGACGGACCCTTTGATTGTTTTTTGAGGGTTTTTTTTTTTCATTTGGTCTGAGTTTTTAATTTATGAGTTTTTGTTTTTCAGTTTGAAATATTTTCGTTAATTAAGATTGTAAAACACTCGCGTCTGAAGTACTTAATATCAATGACAAGTCCTGAACATAGGCATCAGTTAACATTGCCAAAACGTTCTGAGACGTTAATTTCTGTAAACGAATCGTTTGAAGAGATGCACAGAAACAAATAGAGAATACATTAAATGTGCCATCTCAAAACAGAAATATGAATTTAATATCAGCTTGTTCAAAACTTCCCAATTCTTAATTCGAATTCTATCAATTCCTCTAATTGAAATATCTGTGTTTCATGAATATGTATTAGGAAGCAATGTACGTATGTAAATGGTGTTTACTTTAACACTGGCGTTCGGCAAGATTCTGTCTAAGAACCTTTCCTAGTTCTGGAACTCAGGATTACATCTTTGCTGGACATTCGCTAAAATTGTACATTTGGAGGATATGATTGTGAAAAATGTCCATGCCAATGTTCATTTTTAAAAGACAAAAAAGAAGGCAGAGTAGAAACCAACGCTTGTACAAATAGATGGGGGTGTACACTATTCATCACTTTTAAATGGCAGATATTCCCATCTGTTCCATGGGAAATTTTGTTGTTCAAATATTAGCTGGACAAAAATATGTCCTCGTATCGTAAATGTCCTTCATAAGTTCAATTTTAAACTATTATATTTTACAATATGTTCAGCAAAGGTGTTATCTAATAATATATACTTACATAATATGTATTTATTTATGTTATTTACTATTTATATTTAAATACATAATGTATACTGTTGGGCTGTTTGTGTACCACAGAATCGCCTTTCAAATTAAGATACGGCAACCACAAGAGCACCTTCAAGCAGGAAAAACACCAAAACAGTACCTTACCGAACTTTCGAAACACATCTGTCAGCTGAAAGAGAACAACACCTAATTCACTATCAACTGGTTGGTCGTCAGAACATCAAAAGCCTACACCGACAAAACAAAATTATGCAACCTCAGCCTCAACGAGAAACTCGCCATCATCAATACCAACAAACAACAACTTCTCTACAAAACGCCCCGAGCTGGTATCGAAGTGCTGCATGGAGAACAAATTTTACCCGAGCAACCCCACAACAACCACACTCAACCAACACGTAACTGGCCGAACAAACACTGCAGAGGGCAGCAGCGAAAAGGGCAGACACAACCAACCAACAGCCGTACCCTCCCCCCCCCCCTCTTTGAACATCTAAGAGCAAAGCCAGGTGATGTCTCTTAGGGAGAGACACCACCTGGCGACACACACACAAAACAAAGACACGTCATAATCGGTTTTGTCCATTTTCGGGCTCATTAGTCGACGGCAGGATTCGAGCTCATGATCGCAGGCTCCAGCGCGCACACTTTAACCATTCGACCACAGCTCTGTTTCTGGTGTTGTTAAGTGAACTTTACCTGATACCCAGTTTGTCACAAGAACATATTCGTTTCGATTGGAGCACCCCTGGCCTATTAGTAACGAAGCAATTTTTGTTGTTTGTACATTTGAGATACCTTCAACTATTCTGTTTTACTTTAGTAACAATACTACCGTTACAGTAACTCGTCGTAATACCCCTAAACTTACTCTCTTTTATCATTACTAATGAAACTAATGCAAGATCTTAATATGCATACTTTATGGTTCTCTGTCACGCTAATTTTGCCCATTTTTATTTCGTCTTCTTCCTGTCTTTCTCTTGTTTCTTTTTTTGCTTTGCTTTTGCTGCTTTCAAATTGTTAAGTAACCTTACTGCTTTCGTTTTGCTTTGTTTTCTTTTGTTTTCTGCTGTCATCTATCGCTTCGTTTGTACCAGTTACTAGCTTCGTTCACGGAACTTTCTGTTTTCTAGCGTTCTTCATATGTCCTGTATGTGTTTCGCTTTGTTTCTTCTTGTAATGTCGTGCTTGGATACATGAGAATGGTATTTTGAATTGAACTATACCAACATCTATACGCACTACAGCTTAGTGACCGTTGAAACTATATGTAATAGTTTAAAGTTGTCTGACCAGTTAAACATTATTAGGACGTCATTCGTCATGAACTGCACCTAGTTAACCTTTATTAATATTTAAGATGTTTTTTTACAATTTATTTCGAATTTCTTTTTCAAAAGTATGATGATATAGGAACTGCTGATCAACGAACGACTTTTCCTGCACTCAGAGAATTATTTACTTAAATTATGTAAAATAAGAACTCCATAAATTTTATGTAAAAGCAATGTAAGCAGTATTTGTAAATTCTGCATAATTTTGATAAATTTTACTACATTTTAGTAAAATTATTACATCATAATGTAAAATTTATATTAATTGTGTGTAAAATTTTACCAAAAAGTTATGGAGTTCTTATTTTACTTTACGTTTTTGTGAGTGTGCCAACCCCCGTTAATGAGATAGAATGGTCTACGTTACATTATGCTAAGAGAAGATGAAGTTCTACAATGTATGTAAAACTAAGAAGATAAGCTTAGAGGATGAAAGATTTGTCAAATAGTTAAAGCAGAGACTACGGTTAGGAAATCTGACATGTAAAGTTAGTCATATGAAATTAAATATAGAAAGAAAAAAGTAATTGTACAGATTTTCTCCTATTTATTATTTTTGTGGGTGCTTTATGTTTTTTGATTTAGGCATAGTATCTGATAATAAATGTTAGAAACAAATTGAGAAGTTTAGTGTATTCATTTTTTGATGTACTTAAAATTCTGAAAAAAATCCAGTTAATTCCTGGTGTGCAGCTTTTAATGAAAACTTGGTAACAACTAACTGATGACAGTTATTCGCAGGGTGGTATCAACAGTTGACATTAACATATATCACCAGGAATATATTGTAAAAGGTAATTTTCGATAGGTTTCATCGAATGACCTTTAACCTCCAACACCGGCAAAGTAAATATGGACAATATCCAAATTACGTATGCATAAATGTTATTTTTTCAGACATCCTCTCGAGAATCATGTTTCCTAGTGTCTATAACCTTCAAGATGAACAACGCAAGGTTTTTATAACTAAGAATTCTGTTTCCTTCCTGGGAAATCGAGTGTTCTTGAAATACTACATATTACAATTTATTGACTTGTACATTTGAAAAGAACCTTTGTGTTTTAGAAACATTTCTCCATTTACTTAAAGCTGTTGATACCCCACATCATGATGTTTTGCTCAGTAAACGTGATAAATGTAATTTAGACTAAGGACTTACCTTGATTCAAGAGTTGTCAAACATCCAATGGATAACTAAATCTTTCGTCAACTTCTCAACTTATTTTTTGCTGTGCATGTACCAAAAGGACGTACTGTGCGTCTTCATCTGTTTATTACATGCATAAATGATATATGTGATGCCAGCAAATTTCTTACTGTATGCTAATGATCCCAGTCTTATTTCTTCGGGGGGGGGGGGGGCAAACCGTCGAGGTTATTAACGGACATTGGCCTAACATTGCGTCAACGTGAGACAACCAACCATTGGTCAGTGCACATTGGCTCGTCTATATTCGGCTAATGTAAAACAACAGTTGACCAGTGTACATTGGACTAACGTTGGGTCAACGTTACGTTACACAGCCAACCACTGGGCAGTTGACATTGATCAAACCTTGGGTCAATGTAGGTTAGCCAGCGGTTGGCTGTTGAACGTTAGATCATCATAGGGCAACCAACCGTTGTGTTTGGGTAGTTCGTCACTAATCTAAATTGGAAGGAATATACATCTGAGGTTAGCAAAAGGGTATTATCAATCGCCTAAAGACCTGACGACGGAGGGATACTGTTTTCAATGTTGATTGTAGGAAATAAACCTAAAACTATGCAGTATTGTACCAACGTTACACAACCAGCTATTGGGCAATGCAAAGTGTGCTAACGTTGGACCAATGCAGGATAGCGAACAGATGGTCATTGTACATTGGATCAACGAAGAAAACACACTGACCGTTGATTAGTTCTCCACTATCAAACGCTGACCAAGCGTTCCAGAGCAACCGTTGGGAAACGTAGTTTGACCAATGTTGGAATATCCTCACAAAGGAATATCCTTGGCTTTAAGTTTATCCTTAGTTTCATTTGCTAAGTGCTTCTGGGTGTCCACGTCCCGGACTCACTTTAGCCCCCTCCCTCCTCCCCCCTAAATACACAAACCAGCTCTCTATCGCCCAAAGATTCCTTGCCTGCCATCGGCGAAAAATAAAAAATGATTTCGAAATGATGAAAACATATGGAAGTGATTAACCACGTATCAAAAATAACACGACTGGAGTCAGCGATATGAAACTTACTTGATTGGGAGTGTTGACTTGTTTTTTGGATTCAATGATGATCGTAACCGTTGTAATCATGCACATGTATGTGCGTAGTTATGTCTGTTAATGAGGCCTACGTTAAAACTACACGACATCTTAAAGAGGCTCATTGAGTTGTTTTGTGAAATTCACTCAATTTTTCTAAACCGGTCAAGTTTCCTTCACATACTAATGACAAACAGTCAAACTAAAAGGATCCCAAAGTTTTACATACGTTGGAACATTAATGAGTGAGTAACCAACGATTAAATTTGGTTTTTGAAACTTTGTGACCAGACATTTTCACATTACTACATTCACATGCACACAATCAGAGCAAATAACGGCCAAAAATTCGAAAAAAATTGACAGTTTTCATATAACTATTGGATGTGAAACTTGATTAATTATGCTAATTGTGAGTATTGTCGTGTGTTTGTATACTTCAAAATCACCGCTATCTTTACTGATATCAACTCAATGAGCCCCTTTAAGAAGGGAACTGTTACAGATGTCATAATTGCTATATCAGGTTGAAACTGTCAATCCCATCCAAAGGCTTTGAATTTAGCACAAATATCAACTTAACATGGGGAAGTCTAAAATGTGCTGCAAACTAATCTTACTGGGTCGCACAACCGATCTTGCTTAAACAAGCCAATGAAAATGTAGCACTATAGGGCCTAACGCATCTTAGTCCATTTCTTCAACTATGGAAACAACAAATTATTAGCAAGAGACCCGATCGGAGAACTCAGCAGCGGAGAGAATGCAATAAATCACAGTGGATGTTTCTCAGTACAAAACACAATACTGTCCATAACTGTCCAAGACCGTATTATAAGCATTGTTTTTTTTTTTTCAAAACAGGAAGTCAAGTTTTCACAGATTTACGCTGTTATGATGAGTATTAACAACTTTCAGCACCAGTTTGGTCATTGTATAGTGTAGGCAACTTTGCATAGAACTACTGCGGTATTGAAAAATATCTTAGAAAAAAAACATAGAAGTAAAAAGGCTATGTTTCAGTTTCTTCAGACTGACACCATCACTTTTAAATACAAGACACCCGTTGATTGGTGGGGATCAAAGGTCATTTGGGGTCAACGAAGACGAAATAGTGAAAACCTTGTAAACACGTAATCTCAAAAATTAAGGAAAACTTGGACAGATCTCATATTTGGTATATATGTGTAGCTTATTCAGTAAAAGGACCTTACTGGTTTTGGTAAACCTCAAAGGTCATTTGGAGCCAACATGGTAA
This sequence comes from Stichopus chloronotus, assembly GCA_021234535.1. Lineage (NCBI taxonomy): Eukaryota > Metazoa > Echinodermata > Holothuroidea > Aspidochirotida > Stichopodidae > Stichopus > Stichopus chloronotus. The sequence continues at coordinate 7,900,986 of CM037833.1, forward strand.
AGTGTAAACCCAATATCACAACATGTCAGAATCCGCCCTTTAGTTCCACTGTCATTACTTCGAAGTCACCAATTTTCCAAAAAATCTTTCGGACCAATAATTTCCAGTCAAATCCGTACTGCCTCCTCTGTGAACCAAGATTTTCTCAGAGAAAAAAAGAAATAGTTTCGTTTTTAATGAAATTCATGAAATAATACTAAGGTAGTGTTCGCTGAATCATAATTTAGCTTTTGATTTTTTTTTCAATTTGATGCAGAATTCATGACAATAAGCTATTTCAAGTAACGAGATCTTTGAAAAATTGGTTGTTTCCTACCGAATAGCAATGGAAAGGAATGTGGTGGGCGGTATGATGAAATTTCCCACCAAGTCCAACCGTAACCGTGATACAAATGTCCATCGAAAAATGACATATTTGTCTAATATAATTACCATCTTCAGTGCAACACCACTATTGCTTTTATTTGAGTTCAAAGGTCACCTGGGCATCAACAGTGGCAACACGTGAAAACCTTGTTCACAAATATTACAAAAAGACAATCTTATCCTGACCTCATACTTGATATGTAGGTGTATAGCGTAAAATATATTGACCACAACAGCCCATGATATTTGCAAAAAGCGCTTGTAGACAACAAGAATCAAATTATACAAAAAAAAATATGCATATGTCCATTTAAGACAGGAAACTCTTGAGTATTTCTCTTTTTGTGGTTGTGCATGCTGAGGCGTGATGCCTATCACTTATGTCTCTAGATGCCAGTATGTATGTAGTAGTTGTTACATCCCAATCACTGAAACGATTAATTAATATATATTCCAAAAACCAAGCTTGTTAGCCATACTCGATTTACGTAATAAGTCAGATTAAAAAAATCTAACAATAACATTGCCCATTACGATTTGTCATACTTTTTTTTCGGCTGAGTGAAAGTTAATGTAAACCAAAGAAGAACATCAAATCACAAAAAGAAGGACGCCGCAAATATTTAATAATTCATAATGGCCACTTTGTGAAGTGATGAAAGATTTTAGCATTATTTGACTTGTATTTTCTAATCATACAATTACATGCAATCTGGAGTTTTATTAGTTTTTTTTTTTTCGTGAAATTTTTTTTGAATGGCACACTGAAAATATACGAAAGGAAACCATTAATATTTATCATATAAATTTATTGGTGGCGCCGTGTAACATCTACCGTATCTACATATTTTCACTGCTGAGCTTGCTATTTGGCTTAAAACAAAGTAGCACGCATCTTTGTCATAATACATTGGAACGATATCATGACAGGAAGAACATAGTAGCATGGCTCACCTTCATCATTGTGAGGGATTGATAGTTCTACTTACATGGAATTGTTACCTATGTATCGCGAGTAACATAACCCTTATTACTGTAAACCGATATGACAAAGTGAATCTGAAATGTCCTATTGGAGTAAATTTGTCAGACGATAAGCTCAGGTGGCGGCATAATGGGGTTTTCATATTTACAGGAACTCGGCCAATCACTCCTACAAACCTTACTTATTTAGAGGGAGATTACTCTTTATCTATACGTAATGTATCTCTCTCCAATGAAGGAAATTATTCCTGTTCCGCCAGCACTTACAACTCAGGCAGTATTACATATCAGCTCACTGTAAAGGGTAAGTGTTTTCCTTTCTTCACTTTGGTTCACTTCATTTTAGATTTTGCATGAATTGGATTGGTATTAAATCAAACGTGCTTCAATTGTTTCGGAAATATCTTCGAAGATTCAGCTGCTCTATAGTCATAAGAAATAAAGTTATAATAACTGTACCTTAAGCTCATTATGTGACAAGGCTCTGTTATTCAGTATTAAATAAGAGAACATAATTTACACATTATTTTTTTTTTTTTTAGTTTTAAGAGGTCGTAATGCCTTACGGACTCTCAGTCATTAGCTGTTAAGGGAAGAGGTATCTCCCCTATTAGAAGGTATAAAAATTAACTGGGCTTTACTTCTACAGTTTATCTTGCTTCAATTTTGAATATTTAAATTTACTCCTTGAGACAATGCGACAGACTAGACCGGGAATATTTAATGTAAGTCCATCATTACAAGTCCATCCAAGGAACAAAATGCTTGTGTTGGGATCTCTTCAGTTTCGTTATTAAAGGAAAAATGCATGACATTGTGTAGTTAATTCTTACCATACGTTTCCATTATTTCATATTCCATTGCTTTTCACATTCCTTAAACTTTAAAGTTAACATAATGATGAGCAAATCGTAGAAAAAGGAAAAAAAAGTCGTAAAACTATAAAGTTAAAGAAATGGTTGAACTTACTTCTACTCAATTTATTTTTAATCTTATTTTAATAAATTTGTTCATATCAAAATATTTAAAGAAAATCCATTTATTTCAGAAAGGTGACCATGACCAACGTGTTCGATCGAAAGCAGTCTATGTTCACCATTTGGTTGTTAAAAGTGCTTACACACGTTTTTTTAAGCAGTCTACTTTATTTTAAAATTAACCTAAACTTTCTTTTTATTGCTCTTCTTTGACGTTGTTTGTTTGGTTTTTTCTCTTGTTTTGAGTGAACGTATATACTGTGTAATTGCAAAGCTCCGAATCATTGGAACTGAATAAACTATTGACGGAAGCATTTTACTTAACCATTTTGTTATGTTTGTAACACATTACAAGTTTTGGCGAGACTGGAGCTTCTGGTAGACAACAGCAAAACCTTGAAGGATGTTTCTGTCGAAGAAGGTCTTAACATCAACATAACCTGCAAGGCAACGGATTCAAGAGAAAGGGTTTCATTGGCGATTGCAGTGAACAATGTCACATTTACGTCATCGGATTTGCGGACAGCTTCCTATTTCACACACGCAACCCAAACATTTAATACTATAGTTGAGATGTCTTATGAACCACAGTCTTTGACAGGAATCATCATTTGTATTTGTCATGGAGATAGTTGTCCCGAGAAGCAGCAAATTCAACGTCTCTTTTATGTCTATGGTTGGTGAAAATGGTTACCTTTACATCTTTTGAACAACATGTCCAACAGACCAATGCAAACTTGATATATTAGCATCGTTTTAAATCATACCATTAGCATTGAGCGCTTCGAAGTCACTGACGATATCTAGTTTCAAATGGCAAACTACAGTTAATATTTAATGTGGAATCTCTTGCAACATACAAGTTGGATTTCGGGAGATGAACCACCAGACAAGTTCATAGGGTGGTTGCCTCAATTTAAAGTGATTGCGTGTGTACTTAAAACCATAAGGATAAGATTATGTTTGATCTTAACTTTTTCTTCATACTTAAATGTACATGCGCGGTTGTGCATGGACGGACTACGTCTTTTAATGAAGGAAAATGACAGTAACTTCTTTGAAAAGTAACGGGGTTGGTATGAAAACAGTAAAAAACAGAAATCATATTTGAAAATTAACGGTGCTCACTGTAAGCGCCTACATAATGAATATGCAACAGTACATGTTTCACTAGTGTGTCAAAAACATACAACTAAAGTCGTGGCTGCTTGGTCGGTATCGGTAATTGTAGCATTTGTTGAAAGGAAGAACTGCATTTACAAATAACCTTCAAACTGATCACAACATTGTGATTCAGTGTTTCTGAGTTGTTTTGACTAACTGAATATTCAATACTAGTATACTTCCCACTGGCTTGTTCAAAGAACCACACCGTTGATTTGAATGAAAACTGTCAACCACTACATTATAGTATTCTACACTTTTTGTCATTATGTTAGATGAATTTGAAATACTATGGCAGAATTAACCTAATGAAACCTATTTGTTTTTCCAGATTGCCTGAATGGCTCGATTAAAAGCCTTACCACAGTTTTGGAGATAAAATTTCAATGTTTTTGCTTTTTGCCTACTCACGTAATCACTTTAAGACGTAATACTTGATTAATGTATAAACATTTCTGTGCAAGGGTAGAAAAAATGGGAGTTGCATTGATAACACAGGTATGTAGCATTCCAGCTGTGCACAGCAGAAGTGGTTAAACAACGTTGTCAGTTTTCACTGTTTTTTTTTTAAACTGTGCCAAAAAGTCATATTTGCAACATTACACTATCAACTATTGCATATTATACACAGTGTTATGTGACATAAGATAAGAATTTCAAAAAAGAAGATTTTTTCTGTGAAATGAAAAGAAAATGAAATGGAAAGGATTTATGGAATTATATTTAACATGGGCATAGAAAGTATAGGTAGTTATTGTAAAGGAAATTGTACTGAAATAGTTCACACAAAAAGAGCTAGTGAATAAACCGTTTGATTTCACTTTGTTTCAGCTGATGATGACTCCGGGACAGAATCGTTTCTCGAAAGTGTTACACTGAAAGAAGGTAACGTAACGGGTGCTATATGTGATAGCAATGAAAATTAAAAAGTGATCCTTGGATACAATAAATATTAAAACACAATGAATATTAAAACACGAGCGTGGGACGTAGTCCTTGTAGAAGTAGTTGTGTGACTATAGCTTATTTGAAGTTGCTAATGAATAAAGCATTTATTTTCACTTTCTTTCAGCTGAAGATGACTCGGGGATGAACTCTTCCCTGAGAGGTGTTTTATTGATAACATCTATTGTAATGGGTGTTTTGATTTCAGCGCTCATCTTATTACACTGTGTGAAAGGTATGAGTCAATACAAGAGTACTGCAGTTACCCTTTAAACGGTTAAGAAGTTTACATGTCATTTATTAAAGGGAAATGACAACGTGAAGAACTGCTAACGCCATCATGGAGGTGTATCAAATGAATACAAGGAGAATGTTGTGTACAAAGTCCACTTACATGTTTCACAGTAAAGTTTACCCACAGAAACTAAATGAATAATGAACTTCACAGTCATTTTGTCACCTCAGTGCAAGATCAAAGTTATTCATATGCCACGGCTTACTGCACTAAGATATATCTCACAGTCCAGTACAATACATTATGTCATACTACACTGCAAATCATAGACCTATAATATATGATGCTGCACCGAAGCCTATGTTTTCATTACTCTAATATTCTTTTGCTATCAGGCCTTCCGAGGAGAGGAAAGAACTCTTTTAGGTGAGTGAATGATTCTCATTTTTCATCATCATCATTCTTTTTATTTCTCATCATCATCATGATCATGTGACTGTGATTATAATTATGATGATGATGATGATGATGATGATGATTGATGATGATTACTATTATCATTAATATTGTTATTATTATGATTATTATTGTTATTATTATCACTATCATTATTATCATTATCATTATTATTTTATTATTAGTAGTAGTAGTAGCAGTATTATAATTATTGTTATTATCTTTATTATTATCATCATTATTATTGTTATCATTATTATTACTATCATTATTATCACTATCATTATTATTACTGTCATTATTACTTTTGTCAGTTTTTATGTCAGTTTTTGTGTCAGCTTTTGTTATTGAGTAGTGAGTTCCTTAATATTGCCTAAATAGTACGTACACCGGTGAAATAATGCAAGATGCCAGCACAATCGTTGGATTATATTGGCAATATTATCACAAAAAGACGTAACATCTTCATGTTATATGCTCAATTTTCTATTTCAAAAGCCTGCAACATAATGAAAACACTGATACAGATGCAGCTATTACCCTTGACAATTTTGGTAAGTAACTTTCTGCTTACAGATAATTTGTATATAGTGTGCGAACATCAAGTAACTCAATATTGTCCGTGATTTGTAGGATCCCATTCAAATAGATATTTTAATCATGACACACACTGAGGTTCTGTTGCATGATACAAGTTCAGAGATTCTTGAAAAATTTTATTTCAATAATTATTACAGCCAGTTGCTTATTTACATTCCTCCAGATAATAATGATCAAGATAGAGTCCATAATGATCAAGATATCTCCAGGTAACGTCGTGTCTTATTTTGCATGAAGAAATAAGAGTTGAATATAACATCGAACAGCAAACGTTTCTTTTTGTTACTGTTTTCATTCCAATATGTAACTTACGTTAGACTAACTGTTGTGGGGTTTTAATTTAGATTTGTTCCTTTGTGATTATAGCTTCATCAAGACTAATTCTCGCAACATTAGCCATGGGCTCTATTCATCTCGCATTTTCAAAAATGGGGAAGATGGTAAGTAGGAGTTTGCAATGTCATCCTTGAACATATAAATTTTACAACAAAATGAGGATACAAACAAATGAATAGAGTCTTCTTCATTATAATATTTATAAAGAAAGTTAAGTAAGACAGTGGTAACCTACAAGCTACTTTTACTGACTGGTATCTGATACACTTAGATAAACTTCACCAACATCTGCATGTGAGTGAAAGTTACATTTTCTACATTTACAGCAGGATAAACAAAAGCACAAAACATAAATGAGTTCATTGAAAAACAGTTAGATGCAAGTATATAAAAACGTGAGACAGATTGTACTTTTTAAGTACAGCTCATCCTCCAAGTAATCTCTTCATTTTCACATCACCTCCGTTTGTAGAAATCAAATGTTTTTGCAATAATTAGTCAGTAATTTACTTATTATCATATTTTTATCTTGTCAGGGACAACTACCGAAGATGGAGTCTTAAAGAAGTAAAAGCAGTGAAGCTGAGATTTTGTCTTCATATTCGATTACGTTCTTAGCAAAAATATTGACATGAATGTAGCTATGCGAAACATGAAAATGTCATAACAGACAAAAATGTTGTTTGTCATAATAATTACTTGGACTAGGTTTTGGTAAGAAGTGATATTAAATAGTTTTTATTTGATTCATGAATAAAAGATAAAAGAATGCCATCTTCTCTTTTATGAAATAATTACATATTCTTTTTTTTTCCTAGTCGCAGTCTTCCTGAAATACCCAAGTACATCTGCGATAACAACGATAAATGTGGTAATATTTTTTCGCAAATACTGTAACTGTTAACAGTAGCTCTATTCAATCACAATATTGTTTTTAAATAGGTGTCATCATACAAACATTGTAAATATGAATTATTTTAATTTATTTTATTATTCATTATAGAATATATTATACATTATAAGCATACAACGTTATAAATAATACTCTTGTTACTATTTTGTTTAAGTGTGCATGTATAAAGTGAGTATTTTGGTAAATATTTGATGCAAGTAGATAACACTGAATGGTACTCAAATGTTGCTTACATCCTAAACTCTTTATTACAATCAATACCTTATCATATCTGTCAGTTTTCTAGACTTAAAGCCCATTAACACTCGATTCTTGTACTGTTTTACAGAACATTACTATGATATAAGGGAGGGACGCATCCGCAATAGAATGTTTCAACTTAATGACGTCTGCATACTCACAAAACTAAAGTTTGGTGATATCCACAAACGCTGGACCGGGACAGTTACAATCGATAGCAATTCAAGTAAATGTGTAGTAATAACTACTACATCAGGTGAGACCCTGGAGATTATTCCTTCTCAGCGGAAGATATTACACAAACATATATGTGATTTTTCATATCTGTACTGCGTTGGATGTAGTGCCTTCATTTTTTTTAATACGTTACTCCTATGCAAATACCAGTGGTGTTATTGTAGGAGTCTTTCTCATCCAAATCATGTAGTTTCTTACTTTGGTTAAAAGATGTGGATAAATAATGTGTTTGAAAGGAGTGAATTATCCTTTGGGGAACTAAAAATGTCTGTAATCTATCATCTTTCTTGGCACAAGCAGATAATGTAAACAAAAGGTGTGAAAAATTCAATTGGGTCCTTTTCGTGCAACGGCTTTTGGAACTCCCCACGGATGCAGACAATCTCGTCACCACTGAGGGGATATACATGGACGGAGGTGTAGTACTAATACTATTCCTTATTTGTAAAATAATTGTTCTGAATGACACTGTTTATTGTTTTTCTAACTTTTAAGTCTCTAAATTTACAGGTTACTTGAACTTGACTTTCTTTACTTGAAAAGCAGTTAGGAAAATTTCCAAAAGTAAATGCGGGAAAGTCTTAGACAAATTCCCTATAGGTGGTAATAAATACAATCATATACCTTTAACACAAAGAAGAGCAATTGCATCGTTTACACAAAAGAGAGAGAGAGAGAGAGAGAGAGAGAGAGAGAGAGAGAGAGAGAGAGAGAGAGAGAGAGAGAGAGAGAGAGAGAGAGAGAGAGAGAGAGAGAGAGAGAGAGAGAGAGGAAAAACACAGCTGGTATGGATTTGCGTAACGTCTATTAATAGTTTCACTCCTACGACCAAGAAAGGTTATAGGAATTCGTGGATCAATTCCTTTTGAAACTAACCTGCTCTATCTTGTTCATATGTCTTGTCTCTGCTTTAATATTATTAGGTGAAATTTACATACTACAAGAGCACCTAGCTTGTCAAACTCTGCAGTCGTTAATGGACAATAATTCCGGAGGGACGAAAGTATTTATTACGAGAGCAACTAAATATATCATGGGTATTCTGAAGGGGATGGAACTATTACATTCATACGGGGTAATGATGTTAAGTTTCATTTTACTGTTTTCCACACCATAATATTAAACGACAAAAATAAGTTAATTTCTTATTTACTTAACTCAGTCAAGGAAGGTTATGCCTGTTGCAGAATAGTTGTCTATACTTTTGAACGTTGCATTAAATCTCGGGATAAATGGTATTAGGAGCTAGTTTGTTATGATCTAGGTAGAATTTAATCTACAAATTACCGTTTAGTCTAAATATGGAAAGCAAGTTTTCTTTGCTTCGACACAGGATAAACACAAACTGCTACTTAAATTAAAAAAAAGACCAGCATTTTCCACCATCGTGATTTGTGTACTTTCTGTTCAAACGGAAATGAAAGGATCAGTCGTGTTAGGGTGTTTTTGTTTGTGTGTGAAAAAATACAGCCGTTGTGGAGACAAGGGGTAAGATTAGGGACAAGGTTAAAAAATGTAGTTGTAAGCAATGATACCAGTGATACTTTGATACTTTGTATTAAATTCTTCTCTTTAAATTCTGCAGCTTTAATTGTTTCGGAATAACCTATCACCACGTGAGAACTAAGCTGTGTTGATCTGGTTACGTTGTGTATTTATAGATGTAAAATACAAAACGATGCCTTAAATTTCCTTGGTTTTAAAAGTTATGCTAAAAGCTAGGTATTGGGTCAGACTTAAAGGAGAATGAAACCCTAAGAATCGTTTATTGTGATGAAAGAGAAGCGTTTGACAAACATCTTACCAAAGTTTCAATCAGAGATATGGTTTCCTATCCAAGTTGAAACCTTTGACATTCAGAGAATGGTGCTCCCAGTTTTTCCCAAAGTTGAATGTAAACCAACTTAAGTAAGTCAAATAATGATGACACATAAACACTCATAGCAGGAATTGTAATGTATTTACTTGTTTTTTTACCTATAATTTAAACGAATAAGCACACACTTGTACACATTTTGACTGTGTTCATCATTCAATAATCAAATCAAATCATTAAGACTCTGATTTGAATCTATGCATAACTGTAAACAAAGTACAATGAAATGACAAAAAAAAAGACAATGAAATGTAAAAAACAAATTATGTTCAATCACAAGTGGTCCTGTGATATCATCATTTAATCTCAGAATTGTAGTTTCCTGCGTATTTTTATGAACATTCAAATTGCAATATCGTCGAAATTAAACAACTTGTACTCGTTGCTTGTGTTGCTGATTGAGAAAAATAAAAAACAATAAGGAAAAGAGGAAGACGGTGGGTGCGTAGCGGATTAAGACAAGAAGACATAGCACGAAATTATACAGAAAAGGAAACAAAAAAAGAAATGGAAAAAAATACATAGAAACAACGTTTTCATGTTTCAACTTTATTTTTCACTCTTCATGTAAACTAAAACAAAATATAATTATAACTATTGGTAATAAATACAATCTTTAATACGATATTTGGGAATGGAAGGACATTACCAACAAAGCAACTGTGTTACCGTGTACATGATATGTAGATATCTATAAAGTTATTACATAGTATCTCACACTTTTCATTTTCATTCAATTGACTTTTAATGTTACAGCTGCTACACCCAGGATTATGAAGACGCAAAATTCTTGTGATGAGCACAGGGAACTGCAAATTGTATGACTTCTGTTTATCACAAGATGCATCACTTGTAGTCCGCATACTAAAGGTTGGTCAAAATTAAAGAAAAGCATTGACAAAGATGATCTTGACGACGATGAGGACAATGTTCCAGTCCATCTTACTTTAAATTGTAGTTACTTTGACACTGTGTACCTACATTTAGAACTTACACTGTAGTGCAAAGGAAAACAAACTGATTTCAGTAATTCTCTACTGCTTTCGTAGTATTTGGGAGTAAAATCTTAACTGCAAAAACACTTTACTTTAATAGAGATTACTAGGTAAGTAATGAAAGGACGCAATTAAAGTTGCACTGAGATGAAGGAAGACTTATCTTAGCTATTTCATGTCGTTCAATTTCTAATTTTTCTGAAGGAAAAGTTGGACGAATGTAAGCTTCCTGAAGAATCCATTGAACGATATGAATACACTACAGAAAGTGACGTTTGGTCAGTTGCAGTTGTAGTATGGGAAATACTGACTAATGGTAAGAATAAGATGCCACAATTTTATGCATATTTTATTCACCAAATTTCGTTTAGAAAAGAAGATAGTTTAAACTTTTTGAAAACGAAGGGGTTCTCACTAATCTCTTAACTTTCCCGTAACTTTCTCGTCGCTAGGTTTACCGTTAATATTTCTACTTGGCGATAATCCATCAGCGACGAACGTGGTCCAGGAAACATACTCACCAGATTTGCCTCAAGGAATTATTGAATCAAGGCAAGGACTTTAACAGTATGTTAAACTGTGTTGATGTATTTTCCCCTTTACATCCTAACCCTACAAAACAATGTGTTTGTTCGTCTTTAGTAATTGATATGATGTGGAATGACCTAATTTGTACCATTCACTGCATTTAGAAGATACTTTTTTATTTTTCGACGAATACTGAAAATAATATTGAAATAACTTGATTTAATTGTATTGCCTTTTTATCTTTTTTGGTCCACAAGGTATTTTAGTTGTTCGTGTTTTCTTTAGGTGTATGTCAGTCTCTGTTACTGCATTTTCTATGATAGCTCAATTAGTATTTTTTTTCAACCATCCACACGGCATACTTCATTTAAGCTGTTAAATTGTGTTGGGACCCGACGAAACCATTTGCATTGGAATGATCACATTCATCACCCGAGACTGAATTTGCAACACTGAGAAGTACCATCAATGACTAAGCTCGGTTAAGAAATAAGTTAAATAATAAGTTAAATAATAACTATCTCTAGAAGATAGCTTCCACCATTGTGACAATGTCTAAGTTGTATGTGACGTTTCCACTGGTGAGTCTTTAAGTATGTTTGACAGAGGATACGAAGCGTCACAAATAGAACAGACTTGCCCATATCATTGTCGCGTAATCGTTAACGTTTTACGTGTTTATTTATTTATTTATTTATTTTAAGACATTTATAAAGCGTCATAACTAAAAAGATACTCTATGGCGCTGTACAGGAATACACGAAAACAAAGTGAAGACATAGAATGGAAAGATACAATAATAATAATAATAATAATAAACAGCAAAAACACAGAACGAGCAAAAATTAGAAAGCTTCTTTGAAGAGATGTGTCTTTAAAGATTTTTTGAAAGCATAAAAAGAAGAGCAGACGCGAATTGCCTCTGGCAAAGCATTCCAGAGAGCAGCCCCCGAGACAGCAGCCCCCGAGACAGCAAAAATACGGTCGCCAAAACGTTTTGTGCGAGTAGCGGGGATGTATAATGAAGTGTGAGAAATGCTCCTAATACTATATGAAAAAGAACGTTCAGAGAACAGATTAGTAAGGTAATCAGGGGCTTGCTGTTTCATACACTTATAGACAAGACAAAGAACTTCAAATTTAATACGTTGCTCCACTGGGAGCCAGTGTAGGCTACAAAGGCAAGATCGGGCACTATCATATCTGTTTCTGGACAGAATTAACTTCGCTGCCTGGTTCTGAGCAGATTGTAGAGGGTGAAGTGTGGAAGAAGGGAGACCTAATAAAATTGCATTACAATAGTCAATGTGAGAAATGACATGACTAAGAACAACAGACTTACAGCTAGAAAGAGTAAGAAACTTACGAATGCGTCGGATCTTATTGAGATTTAAAGTGGCTACTCTTGTCTTCTGTGCAATATAATACTTTAAGGACATATTTGGGTCAAGTTCTACTCCCAATAATTTAACAAAGCTGCCAAATTTAATTTCAGCATCGTTGACAAATATGGAATCTGTGACGATTTTATCATTGTAGTGCTTTGATTTGAAAATAATTGCATCAGTTTTAGTATCGTTCATTTGTAGTCGGTTTTCGTTCATCCAGACCTTCACATTAGAGAGGGTGCTTTGCATCAGCAGAACTGCTTCTCGTTCATCCACCGCATTGCCAGACTTGAAGTTGGTGTAGAACGAGTGATCATCAGCGTATCCAACTACGTTGATAGTGTTGTGATCATCTTTGGCTGTTGTGATGTGTTCAGCCAAGGTGCTGGAGTAGCAGTTAAATAGGACAGGACCTGCCACTGAGCCCTGTGGAACAGAAAACGGCATGTCCACAGGTGCAGATGTTGAGGAGTTGACAGAGACCACACAGTCCTGGGGGTAAAGGTATGATGAAATCCAGCTGAGTACCAAGGCCGAAGTTCCGAATTTATTTTCCATCACCTTGAGCAGTGTATCATGGTCGACAGTATCGAATGCTGCAGAGAGGTCAACCGCAACTAACAGCGTGGCATACTGGTGATCCATTTTCCAAAGGATGTCATTGGTCAGTTTCACTAATGCTGTTTCGGTGATGTGATAGCGACGGAAGGCACTCTGGTATGATGGCAACAGAGAATAGGTGTTGATGTGGGACGATAGCTGATCAACTACCGCTCGTTCCGCAAATTTCGAAATGAGCGGGAGATTACTAACCGGGCGGTAATTACGGAGAACATTGTCCAGAGATGGTTTCTTCAAGAGTGGAGTTACGTAGGCTCTCTTCCAAACTCGTGGAAATGTCCCCGACTGAAGAGATACATTGACCATATGGACGAAAGCCGGTAGTAATGTCTCCATATGTTGCTTCACCAGTGTGGAGGGAATAGGATCGGATGCACACGTAGTTGTTTCTGACTTGATGATGATTTTACGCATGTCCTCCTTACATACAGGAGCGAAGTTACTCAACGGGCTTAAACAGAGATATTTACAGCAGTCAAATGCCAGGAAGTCTTGTAGAGTGTTACGAATGGTAAGTATTTTATCAACGAAGAAGGAAGCGAAGTCCTGCCATAACTCCTGGTGATCACTGTCATGCATAGGATTGAACTTAGTCCTCCCAGTCAAGTTATTGACCAAACGATACAACTTGGTCTGATCTGATCCACATTCAACAATTTTTTTCAGATATCGCTTCCGACCTACGTTTGTTTAGCTGCTGGTTATACTCAGTTCTCAGTTGTTTGAATTCAGCAAGATGTTCGACTAATCGTGATTTCACCCACGCGGCCTCAGCTTTCCTACGCCGAGACTTCAATGATTTCAGGGATCCATCGTACCAAGGTACACGTTCTCGATCGATGATAGTTTTCGACTGCAAGGGGGCGACTTGGTCAAGGATCTCCGTCATTCGCTCATTATAAAAGGACGCGAGTTCGTCAATGCCATCCATCGTAACACACTCGTCCACGAAGTCGGATAGAAGCGTAGACAAGATAGAGTCATCAATATCCTTCAGATCTCGATAGGTTATGTCTTTACGGGATAGACCAGGTTTACGTTGCGACAGATTACACAAAACGAAATTGTGATCTGATATCAAAAAGCCTTCTCTCGGCTCCGCAACAACCAATCCATCATCCTCCCGTACAATGAGGAGGTCTAGAGTATTCCCCATGGCATGAGTCCGGCAATTGACAAGCTGACGTAGCCCAAGGGTCACAAGGAGGTCCGTGAAAGCCACACTGTTCCTGTCGGATTGATCATTCATGGGGATGTTAAAGTCGCCCGTTATTACGATGTGTTGTGACGTCACACAAATCCCCTCAGCAAAGTCTCCGAATTCTCGTAAGAAAATCGGGACCGTTACTGGGTGAACTTCCGAATACGGAGGGCGGTAGACCGCGATCAGGACAACAGTTAAGTCCTTATACCTGAGTTGCCATTCAGCATACTCAAAGGACTTTAGCTGACCTGAACGAAGTCTTTTGTGTTTGATGAAAGGTTTGTGAATGAGAGCTACTCCTCCACCTACCCGCCCTTGTCGAGGTGCGACGTCCCAAACTAACCCAGCACTTCTAATGTCTGAGCGAATGTCGTCAGTGGCGGCGCTCATTCATGTCTCAGTCACGACACACAAATCAATCCCATCCTCAATGAAATGATCTAAGAACATCGATACATTGTTGCAAATGGATCTAGTGTTAACAACAGCGAAGCTCAATTTATTCGAGTTTCTATTGACATGTTGAGATGGCCTACATTTAATGGGAATGAGACTGGAAGCGTTCACACCGCGTTGACCGGATCGATCACGATTAGGCCTCCGGGATGTCGCGATTGGAAGAGCGAATTTCGCCGAACCACCGCGATTCTCCCTAGCTGTACGACGGAAGTATTCCGTTATTCTTCACAGTGAAGAAATCATAATCCGATAATCGACTGTTCAGTCTCGATGGCCCGAGGGACAAAAGATCATCCCTTGTATATGTTCGACGAGTCATTATTGACAGATGGTACCCAAGCGTGATATGAAAGCATGCAATAGACAGCACAGTTATCACACACAAAGACAGAAAGGTATTCAATGAATAGTACACCTAGACGGTATTTGTCAATCCCCAGCGAACAAGACGTGGCGGTAACACGACACAGAACACTAAACAAACAGTGAGAGTCAAATCCGCGAAATGAAAGTAATCAAACCCGGGCGGAGATCACAGTAAATAACAGAAAAATACGCAGTAAGTACAGTGAAAACAGTCAAAAATTACATGAATATATACTATAAGCACGGTACATCCAAACAAAAACTGTAGTGGCAACAACAAGAACCACGACGAAGATGAAAATAACACAAAAGACGAGAGCAGAAAGATATGCTGCCGGCTGGCGCTATTACTGGTTGATATGGTGTTAATGTTCCTCTAAAAGTGTGCTGTTTTGTGCTTATTCAAATCTTGTTAGTCGTACACAGAAATTAATTTTGATGCATTCACAGATTAGTCAGCTTATTTTCTTTCACTGACAATCACAATAATTACAAAGATGTAGTGTTTAATATGGCAAACCACAAATACAGTGCAATGCTTACTATTAGTCTTCATAAATGTCACTCTTATTTCAAGTTGACAGTACAGTTGAGACAGTGGCTATAAAACAAGTGCAAAAGGGAATTGCTTATTTTTCAGCTCAATTTCCCTCTTTTGCGATGTTCACGTAGCGTGTTTTACATCTTTTACATCGTTTAGGTTTGAAAATAAACACCTACGTCGAACGCTGACGTTAGCTAATTTCAAACATACTTTTATAATCGTTTCACTTTCTGTCTCAACACTTCTGCAGACGAGTTCTTTTAAAGCAATGCCTGCTTACTGAAATAGAACGCAGACCGTCAATTACTGAATTGCGGAAGTCCTTTGAGGAGGTATTTTTTCTCTATCCAACGTTTTCATTAACACAACTATCACAACTTCATATGAAAATCATAAGTTAAGAATTTATTGAAGTAAAAAAAATATATTATACTTGTTTCTTTCAGATACTACCGTAGAATGATTTGCCATTTTCGTCCTCAAAAACAGACAAACCAACTAATACATCATGGCAGTAGTAGAACGCCAGCAGTTTCCCTCTCGTGGCCTACTAGTTCCCCAGCGGAGGTCATTGTGGCCAGAGCACTTTGTACAAACCTTGGCCACATCGGTGCAAATACGTCTATCCGAATTGAAACTATATTAAAACTGTAACTCATCAGCAACTTCTACGATGCAAGAAGCATGTGTAAGAAGGGACTTCTAATTGACATCAATTGTGTTTCAATCATGTGGAATAGCTTACTCTTATCACATTTACAGCGTTGACGTTTTCGAAGTAGTATTTTTTACATTCTTTGCAATGTAAGTTTTGCAGTATCTTTAACTCACATGGATCAATTTGTTTATCAACAAATTATACCGTTTACATCTTTTCTCAGCTTTTCTACTTGCACGACTGTTAAGTTGATACTCACTATCAAAACAGGGGACGTTATTCACAGTTTTAATGCCTTTAGAGTTTAATGGAGCATGTGTGCCTGTCAAGAATAAAGCAAGAGATTACATGATAAAATTGATTTCTTTGATTGTGATGAATTTATTATAAAGTCACTCATTAATAAAATATATCCAAGGAGAACAGTTAAAAAAATGATGAAAATACAGTCGAAGAGACCTCTTGCAGGCGATAAAATGAAACACGCCCAAGTTTGCGTGAGGGATTAAAAAATGTACTCAAAACAAAAACAAAAAACCTTTCTGTATGGGATATTAGAGCGCATTAACGACCAACCAGAGTCAACACAGATCAACTATCACAGGTTTCAGCACTTGCCCCACTGACTACAATGCTCTTGCACTATAAGATGGAAACCTTTCAAAAGGGTTACGGTTGTGTTAAGCATACCCAGTATACTATCCAAGGGAACCGATCCAATGTCTATGACCTAGATACTTTAATCGGAAATACAACATGGAAACTAATGCTGGGAAAACAGCACAAACCCAGACTCTGTCTACAGTGGATTGTAGGTAAATATGCTCATGAAGAAATTTGATGTAGCCCCAGACGTATACGTCAGCTCAAAAGGTTGGCGCTGCATAATAGCTTCGTATCTTTGCACCGTAGCTGATTTGTACATAAAAGAAAAATTGCCAATATAATTCTATGATCACGAGTACTAAATGACAACGAATTTAATCCAGACTCAGGTACTATGCTAAGTTACCCTTTTCTTCAATTTATAGCCCGAAGAATATCGTATGGAGACGCTTACAATTTCCAGTAGCCTAGCTATATATATTCCATGAAATCACTGTTTGCTTATAGCTAGATGTAAGCGCTGAGATAATACGTAATGTTCTTTTCTTACAAAACTGAAAAGTTTGTACAATCTCAATCCATCTTATATATAGGCCTTTTATAATTCGTCATAAATTGACTTTTCACATTAATTGAGAAATCGCAGTCATAATATTTTCATTTCACAGGGTGTTTGCAACTCAGACCAGGGGAAATATCCGTTTCCTGCCATCTGGTGATTGTTGTGAAGTCCAAAAAATTTCTCATAGGCTCCCCCCCCCCTCCTCCCCACTGTAGGAGGCCATCGCTTTGGTAGGGTTCCGGACCCTCAACACAAATAATATTCAGACTCTGCTGATCAGGTGTAGTAAACCACACTGATGAGGAATTCGCTCAGAATAATTAAGCATATCGTTAGAATTTAAGTGCAGCAATTATGTTACGAGAAAGGAAAATGCACCGACGTCTCATCACTTTGTAGTGCAATCTTTAAAGAGCACAATGAATTGTTTCGTGAAAGTCACTAAATTTTGATACGCCTCTCAAGTTTTCTTCATAATTAATGACATAATAAGGGTCAAACTATGAGGAACTATGTGTCACACACGAATGAGTTTTAGTGAATGAGTAATTAATGATTCAATTTGGATTTTGAACAGGCGTATATGCAGTCACATTCACTGAGTTACTCCAGCAAACAGCACACACTGCTACCAGTCACTACTTCTTATCTATCTCCACTTTTTCCCGCCGTTGCAACATGCTTGCATAAAGTTTGGACAACAGCAGTCCTGTTCCACTCACACCCGTTTCGTTCACCACACACCCACATAAAACCTGACTATTCACTCAGCATGTAATCAAAATCATCTATTTCATTCCACCTTGCGGGGCAGGGTAACTGATAAATGTACTTCGAACTTCTCATGGTTGGTGTTATGACATGAAGTTTACAATAATGAAAGTGGCACATTGGGTCGACAACAGTAAGTTTGCGAGGATTTTAAACGGCACAACCACACAAAAATGTAAACATTTGGCATTATGATATACATGCAACAGCAATGGAAACTGTATTTTATTTATTTATTTTTTTTTTGAATTTTTGAGTTCCATCGAATAACAATGAAACATCTGTACTTATTTTCTTATAATTAATGATACTTGGATCCTGCATTTATATATTACTAATAATTTGAAGTGTTTACTGCACAGAGGATCAAAAATTGGCAGAACCGTCTTTACCTAATATTGAAATGGTAGGTGTTTAATACAAGAAAATATTGGAGAAGGTTTGCTGAGGCTGACATCTCACCAGCTTCTTGACAGGCAAACTTTTAAGAAACAGAAAATGAACTGGAGTTTAGCGCCAGAAAGGGTTATGTACCTGAGACCACGACCAGTTGCAGAATTATGGATGGTGTGTTTTAATTTGGTTACGGAACTACCATACATGACATTATTTTAAAGATGTGATATCATTTACATGATATCATTTACATGATGAATTTAAATGAAATTATTTTCCACATTCACCCACAGAGGTGGGGAGCGGGGGAAATCAACTTCTCGAGCATTCACTTTAACAACACTAGTTGCCAAGGGGTTCACATTACACGCCTGTGGTAAGAGAAGAGACCTGAATGTACCCAGAAGAAAGAAAAAACACCGTCCTCTGCCATTAAATGTGGGAGGCTATTTTCAGTCCTGCGTGGGAAAGGAAAGGGGAAAAAACTGATCAAAAATCAAACTGTATATAATCTGGTAAGAATAAAGTTACGTATTTGATGTGCCTCTGAGTGTGAGAAGTGATTGCACAACCATTGCCTGACGAAATCGCTGACAATTTGTTTTGTGAAATAGTTGAATAATTAGCTGTTCATTACATTATTTTTTTTTATATGTTACCTTTATGTCAATGGGTTGAATTAGGCTTGATAATCTCTGTAGCATCTCTGTTCTGAGGATACAGAAGTTCTGTATGTATCGAAAATAGAACTATCCGTGTGATTAAAATATATGATATTTGTGATGAATACGTACACATTTCAAATTCTTACTTTCAATTTCTCATTTCAATTCATAATCTAAATTTTGATCCTTCTAATAGGAGTAGGCTAATTGACTAGGCCTATAGGCCTGTTTGACTGCACTGGGCTCAACATTTTCTAAGGAGATTTCACTCCTTTCTTTACACTGTGACAATGCTAACTGTAATCTAAGTCCAAACGCTTGCAGACGCACATTCACTAACTTCTCGTTTGCTTAGATATGCCTGCTGCAGAAGCACTTCCCCACTTTCGTTTGTCCCATAGATACTTTCAAGTTTGTTCAGGGTGTCAGGCAGATTTGATTAGACCTATATATAGGGCCACGATATATGACAATCTCCCCCACACCCCGATCGACTAAAGGAACATTTGCATTATTCGGACAGTCAATTTCTTGTCGTTTCGGATTTGCGTAATCATTTAAACTTGTATATGTTGTTTCTCCGGTTATCATACCTCTCTGCGCATTTCTTGTAAAACCTTTGAAGTATGACCTTTTCATATCATTTCAACCACCCGAAACCATCCGAAACAACTCGAAAAAATCGACAGGCCATATGGCAATACGTGAACGCATAATATGGCTAGAATGCTCACTGTGTACGATTGTTCAAAACGCTCTATTTTTTACTAGGAAGAGGTTTTGTGACGTTGTTTTGTGCATATATCACAGGACCTATTCATCTGTCATACAACCTACATGTTGTACTGTCATACGAGACACAGAGAGGCATCTAGACCGTCTTTAAGTCTCCTCCAAGAACAAAGATTTACGTAAAAATGGAAACCAGCTAGGAAGGTCACAACAATTCCAATATCCTTCTTGGGTCTAATTTGGGGTTGGTGGATCAATTAAGGAGCAAATCCAATTTCGTAGCTTTTCTCTCATTGACTTTACACGTAAACGACTTTTTACAAAATATTTTAAGTCCGATATGCAGTGAGCGATTTACCTTGCTTCTTAAGTCCCTAGTCCCCATATATATCAAAAAGGATATAGCCATGACTGTTGAGAAAAATTTCATATACTTTGTTTAACATCTATGAAAATTTAGGGAGATTGAAGCTTTCGTTCGCCTGTGGGGTTCGGGAACTTTTGTTGTTGCCTCTGGTGCATATCGCTATATCCCCCTCTATTATATACTTATTTGTTGTAGGTCATCTGATACGTGGGTTGAGTTCGAAAATTCGGGAGATGTTTGTGAACTTCCATCTGCTTCGGATGAAAGTTTCATTTTTACTTCGACTTGAACGAAGTTCAGTCGAAGTAGTGTAATCCCCAGAGCAGTTTGTGCAGTCATGCGTACTGATTAGTGCATTCGGGGCCCTTTCGACGGCGATTTCTCGGCCGGTACGGAAGCTACGGAGCTGAAATTTGGTGGACGGGTGGACCGTGTACGGCGGCGTGCGTCTGTAAATTTGGTAGGGATCTCGATAGCGATCACTCTCCATTTTTTCGCCAAAAAGCCTTCTCCTCCTAGGGATTTCGGAGTTACCTCTTGAAATTGTGCACAAAGTTGTACTTTTAAGAGAAATTCGGTAAAATGGCGTTTTTCTGGACCCGTTAGGCGTCCGAAATGGACCCTTTCTGAAAATGGCCAATTTCTCTCGAATAAGGCAAAAATCGAAAATTAACTAATCTCATTTAGATTTTACACTTGTTGTAAAGGTCGTCCGTGAATTTGGTGAGAATTGATTGCGAAACCGTGGAGAAAATGCGAAATGAAATTCGCATGTTTGGGTCCAAAATCAAGTTTCTTTTATTTTTAATCTTCTCGCCAAGCATGGTTTGGTAGGGCAGCGTGGACTAGTCCTGCTTGGTGGCTGTGATGCAGCTTTGTGTGCCATATTTTTCTTACGGTAGTCAACGTGTAATAAGCAAGCCGGGTGTCTTTGATTCAGAGCATGCAGTCTACTTGTTTGTCATGCCTAGGTCAGTGGACACCA
Organism: Stichopus chloronotus; assembly: GCA_021234535.1. Taxonomy (NCBI): domain Eukaryota; kingdom Metazoa; phylum Echinodermata; class Holothuroidea; order Aspidochirotida; family Stichopodidae; genus Stichopus; species Stichopus chloronotus. The sequence continues at coordinate 7,922,162 of CM037833.1, forward strand.
TTAAGGATAATGATTGAGGAAGGAGTATTTTCGTTGATATTGACAACGAAACCAGCCCCTTTAAAGTGTTAGTTTTAAATTTTACATGAATTAATTTTTCCAGTATTATACATGGTTAGGCCTACGTATTTTGGTCATGATGGTTGATTGTAATTAATGTCAATTTTCCATGATTAATATGATACACCCTTTATCACCATTTGGTATAAACTAATAGCAAATGTGAATATGCAAAAAGCTGTTGTTGACTGCTAAACTTGAAGGGGGCATTTTGTACTCACTTTCACAAGAATAAAAAAGTATGGCTTCGAAACGTTTCAAATTAAAACTTAAAGATATTGCCATTATTCTTTGTTCGTACTGTGATCTTGTATTATGTCTCGATGATGACTGCCTTCAGAAAATCAACTAATTTTAAGAAACTGTTGCGAAACAACAAAAAGAAATGTGAGAACAAAACGGAAGATTCTGATTTGCCAAAATAGTGTTAAGAACAAGCTGCTTATATTTACCAGTTCCAAACTGCATTTGACGGCCCCCACAACAGGCATCCCCCTCCTTAAACCTAAGAAAATTTTACATTTTAATGAGAAAAACCAGATAAGGATGAAAAACGAAAAACAGTAAAATGACCAGCAAACAGAAGAAGAATAGTAACCCTCCCCCACCACCATTGACAACTCCCATACCATTATGGAAATTGCCCTTTCAACTTTTAATCTAGCGTTACTAACTTGTATGCCGTCTTTAGTCGAAGTTTGCGTCATTGACGCTCCAGTTACTTGTAGGAAATGTGGCAGATTACGGGAACTTGAGGAATCATGAAAGAACTGTAGGTGTAATGAAATTAGACTGTTGTTTGTAAAAGGCCGAGGACAAGGCAAAGGAGTTTTGAAAGTTTGTCTATGATTGAAGAGGGGGTTGAAGTGACAGTAGAGGAGGCTCAGGACACTCACGGTGTTGAAGTTGAAACTAAATGGATTGTGGGAAGGGGAGAAGTCTAAGGGACGAATGATATCGTTTGATGATTGTCTGGTTCGGTACAAGTATGTGGATCGTGAGTACTGTCAGGTGGATAGGTCAAAACGAGTTAGGTGCTAACTTGTTTCGGGGGCCAAAATTCAAGATGTCAGTGAACAAATAGTTTCCGACGAGGAGGTGATTGTGATTCAGGTGGGTACAAATAACGTAGAGAAGGAACCAATTGATATCATAAGGTCCAGCTATATCATGAATTGTGTCGCCTAACCTCGACCAGAGCACAGATTGCTATCTGTGGTTTGTTACCAAAGTTCGATAACAGGGTCCCATCTGATAAGTCTAAACTTTTTTATATTTCCTTAAGTAACTTGTGCTCTGAATTTTCATTTACATTTGTTGATGCGGGTCATGTTTCCACGGTAGGAGAGGTTTGTTTGCAAGGGACGAGTTGCATTTAGGTAACACTGAGTCCTCGCTGTTTGGAAAGGTAGTAAATTATACAGTTGAGCAGATGTGTTTAAACTAAATTTTGGGGAGATGAAGTCATCTGAAAATGGTATCGCGGATAACGCCAACCAAAAGGCATTCTGAGTGCATGGGTTACAATAAAATGAAAAATCTAATTAGAGTCAAGAAGGAATCTAAGGTTAGAACTTTCAGCGATAATTTAGAGATTATCTTTACTAATGCTAGGAGTACTTGTAATAATAAGTGGCAAGAGTGCTTCAGAATCTTGGGCCTTTATAGCTGATATGTTGAGTATGTTATGAAACAGTTTGTTCCATGGAAGTTTCGCCATCGTAAAAGTAGTGGGCCTCCTTGGATTACTACAGACGTCAGGTGTACCACTAGCGAAAAATGTGGAGACGCATGAGTTCTGTTTTAGACCTTTCTTGATTTCGTTATATTTTCTATTAAAGCCCCCGGCCCGGATGCAATCCACTCATCCATTTTTTTTTTTTTTTTTGAGGTCATTTACTCATTATCTCTGTGTTCCACTGTCAATGGATCTTAGGTTATGTTCCCGAGGACTGGAGACAATTTTTAAAAGGATAGTTCAACCAGAAATTTAGCTTTGATATGTTTAAGAGTAAGTAAATCTGACCCTTACAGTAAAACTTCCATTCAGTTCCCATGCATGGTTCTCACAATTTTATCAACTGGGAACTTGAAGCAAACAGGAGTGCCATCATCTCTTCTCATTGCTAAAGAGTCTTTTGTTTTCTTCATTTTTAAATTTATTAATTTGACCTTGAAATCAGTAGGTGGTCAGGCTACATACTGGTTACGTTGCATGACGTTATCATCATGCTAAAACCATGCTAAATCGTTCAACAAACCCTCTTTCATGCTCGATTACACATGTCTTACGATAAACATGACATACCCCTTGCCAGGCAGCTCAAGAAAGCCTAGACATTGGATTGACACACCTGAATTACTTTACGAGAACGATGTTTAATTGACCGTGTGGATTATTACAGCATGGGGTGATTAAACTGACCTAAGGCCATGACAATTTGCAAGAAGTTGAACCTCAGTAGAACAAAAGAAGACTGAGGTTGAAGTCAATCCCATTTTAACGTACGAATAAGGGCATGAAAGGTCCCAAAACTCTTATACCCCTCCTACATTCACATTATGATATCCCAATATACTGAAGTATTAAATTTGGTGTATATTTTATAGAAAAACATAAAATACTACATGAATGTGGGGAGAAGACATCACTCAAGTTAACTGCCAGTAACAAATGTGGCAACTTCAACTGCTCACATCTCGGGAACCACACATGGGAATTCAATGGAAGTTTCACTAAAATGGTCAGATTTACTTAGGCTACGCTATAACATATCAAAGCCATGTTTGTGGCTAGACTATCCTTTTAAGAAAGGAGGTAAGTTACAGGTTAGTTGAACTTGACTTTCTTTACTTGAAAAGTAATTAGGAAAATTTCCAAAAGTAATTGCGGGGAAGTCTTGGACAAATTCCCTATAGCTGGTAATAAATACAATCATATACCTTTAACACAAAGTAGAGCAATTGTATCGTTTATTAAAAGAGAGAGAGAGAAAAAAAACACAGCTGGTATGGATTTGCGTAACATCTATTAATAGCTTCACTCTTACGACCAAGAAAGGTTTATATAAAGTATAGGACTTCACGGATCAATTCCTTTTGAACTAACCTGCTTTAGCTTGTTTATATGTCTTGTCTCTGCTTCAATATTATTAGGTGGAATTAACATACTACAAGAGCACCTAGCTAGTCAAACTCTACAGTCGTTAATGGACCATAATTCCGGAGGGAGAAAAGTATTTATTACGAGAGCAAGTAAATGTATCATGGTTATTCTGAAGGAAATGGAACTATTACATTCATAAGGGGTAATGATGTTAAGTTTCATTTTACTGTTTTCCACACCATAATATTAAAAGACAAAAATAAGGTAACTTCTTATTAACTTAACTCAGCCAAGAGAGCTTGTGACTGTTGTAGAATAGTTGCCTGTACTTTTGAACTTTGCGTTAAATTTATGGATCATGGTATTAGGAGCTAGTTTCTAATAATCTTAGTACAATTTAATCTACAAATTACCTTTAAGTCTAAATATGGAAAGCGAGTTTTCTTTGCTTCGACTCAGGATAAACACAAACTGCTACTTAAAATAAAAAAGACCAGCATTTTCCACCATGGTGATTACTGTACTTTCTGTTCAAACGAAAATGAAACGATGTTTTTGTTTGTTTGTGAAAAATACAGCCATTGTGGAGACAATTAAGGAAATGAGTTGGAAGCAATTATGTCAATGATACTTAGATACTTTGTATTAAATTTTAAAATTCCTTTTAAATTCTGCAACTTTAATTGTTTCAGAATAACGTATCACCAAGTAAGAACTAAGCTGTGCTGATCTGGTTACGTTGTGTATTTATAGATGTAAAATACAAAACGATGCCTTAAATTTCCTTGGTATTAAAAGTTAGGCTGAGAGCTTGCTATCAGTATTGTATTAGGTCAGAGTTAAAGGAGAATGAAACTCTAAGAATGCATTTACTGTAATGAAGGAGAAGAGTTTAAAAAACCATCATCCCAAAGTTCAGTCAGAGATATGGTTTCCTATCCAAGTTGCAAACCTTTGACATTCAGAGAATGGTGCTCCCTTTTTTCCGAAAGTAAACCAACTTAAGTAAGTCAAATAATGATGACACATAAACACCCATAGCAGGAATTTTGTACTTCTTTTCTTTAACTACAATTTATACGAATCCGAACACACTTTTACACATTTTGTATTGATTATTCAATAATCAAATCATCAAGACTCTGATTTTCATCAATGCATAACTGTGAACAAAATACAATGAAATGACAAAAAAAAAAAGACAATGAAATGTAAAAAACAAAATCTGTTCAATCACAAGTGGTCCTGTGATATCATCATTAAATCTCAGAATTGCAGCTTCCTGCTTATTTTTATGAACATTCAAATTGCAGTATCGTCCAAAGTAAACAACTTGTATTATTTGCTTGTGATGGTGATTGAGAAAAAGAAAAAATAAGAAAAAGAGGAAGACAGTGGGAGACTATAAGGACAATGTTCCAGTCCATCTCACTTTAAATTGTACTTACTTTGATATTGTGTACCTACATTTAGAACTTACACTGTAGTGGAAAGGAAAACATTCAACTGATTTAAGTAATTCTCTATTGCTTTCGCTTTGGGAGTAAAATCTTAACTACAAAAACACTTTACTTTAATAGAGATTACTAGGTAAGTAATGAAAGGACGCAATTAAAGTTGCACTGAGATGAAGGAAGACTTATCTTAGCTATTTCATGTCGTTCAATTTCTAATTCTTCTGAAGGAAAAGTTAGACGAACGTAAGCTTCCTGAAGAATCCATTGAACGATATGAATACACTACAGAAAGTGACGTTTGGTCAGTTGCAGTTGTAGTATGGGAAATACTGACTTATGGTAAGAAAAGGATGCCACCATTTTCATGCATATTTTATTCACCAAATTTCGTTTAGGAAAGAAGATAGTTTAAACTTTTTGAAAACGAAGGGGTTCTCACTAATCTCTTAACTCTCCCGTAACTTTCTCGTCGTTAGGTTTACCGTTAATATTTCTACTTGACGACAATCCATCAGCGACGAACGTGGTCCAGGAAACATACTCACCAGATTTGCCTCAAGGAATTATTGAATCAAGGCAAGGACTTTAACAGTATGTTAAACTGCGTCGATGTATTTTTTCTTTACATCCTAACCCCACAAAACAATGTGGTCGTTCGTCTTTAGTAATTGATATGATGGGGAATGACGAATACCGAATATAATATTGAAATAACTTGATTTAATTGTATTGTTTTTCCATCTTTCTTTGGTGCAGAAGGTATTTTTAGTTGTTCTTGTTTTTTCTTCTCAGGTGTATGTCAGTCTTTGTGACTGCAATTTCTATGATAGCTGAAATAGTTTTTTTTTTTTTTTTTAAATCTACTATCCACACGGCATACTTCATCTAAGCTTTTAAAACATATTGGGACCCGATGAAACCATTTGCACTGGAATGATAACATTCATCACCCGAGACTGAAATTGATACACTAAGTAGTGCCATCAATGACTGAGCTCGGTTAAGAAAGTTAAGTAATACCTATCATTGGAAGAGACAATGTGACAAATTGTGACAATGTCTAATTTGTAAGTGACATTTCCACTTGTGAGTCTGTAAGTATGTTAGACAGAGGATATGAAGCGTCACAAATGGATAGAGCATACTTACCCATCATACTTGCCCATCATTGTCTCATAACATAATCCTTAACGTTTTACGTATTAATGTTCTTCTAAAGGGGTTGTGCTGTTTTGTGCTTATTCAAATCTTGTTAGGAGTATACAGAAATTAATTTTGATATATTCACAAATTAGCCAGCTTATTTCAATTCGCTGACCATCACAATACTTACAAAGATGAAGAATTTAATATGGCAAACTAAACACAGTGCAATGCTTATTATATGCTTATTACTCCTCTTCACACATGGCACTCTTATTTCAAGTTGACAGAACAGTTGAGATGGTGGCAATAAAACAAGCACAGAAGGGAATTGCTTATTTTTCAGCACAATTTCCCTCTTTCACGATGTTCCCGTAGCGTGTTTTACATATTTTACATTGTTCAAGTTTGAAGTAAACACTTAAGTCTAACGCTGACGTAAGCTAATTTCAAAAACACTTATGATCGTTTCCCTTTCTGTCTCGACACTTCTGCAGAAAAGTTCTTTTACAGCAATGCCTGCTTACTGAAATGGAACGCAGACCGTCAATTACTGAATTGCGGAAGTCTTTCGAAGAGGTAATTTTTCTCTATCCAATGTTTTCATTAACCCAACTATCACAACTTCATATGTAATCATAAGTTAAGAATTAATTGAATTAAACAAAATATACTATAATTGTTTCTTTCAGATGCTACCGGAGGATGATTTGCAATATTCGTAATAAAAAAGACAAACCAACTAATAGCATCACGGCAGCAGCAGACCGTCAGCAGTTTGTCTCTCGTGGTCTACTAGTTCCCTAGCAAAGTTCATTGTGGTCAGAGCATTTTGTACAAACCTTGGCCGCATCCGTGCAAACAAGTCTATCTGAATTGGAATGATATTAATGAACCTAAATTTGCTTTTTTATCTTTCACCGAACCCAACCTTCAGGAAATAACTGTACGTTTCCGAACTATCTTAACTTTTTTCTTCAATTTATGACCGATTTGATTCGAAAAGTGAAGAAACCAATCAGATCGAATCATTTAGTTCACACCCTAAAATCATGTTCACTCATGACTTTGTCGGTGAGAACAGCCAATCTGGGTGAACAGTGAAGACACATTTCGTAGTGACCGTGTGAGAACACTTCGTACACAAGCGACTGTGTTATATTATTAAGTGTAAGTTTTGCACATGGTCACGCCCCATTTTGACAAATGTCCAAGATTTTATTGAATAGATCATCTGATTTCGCGTGTAAACAGCTGACGAACAGGGCGCTATTAGAATAGTAGCGCGAGGGTTATGTTAACAGCATCGTGTGTGGAAACACAAAAGAGAACAAAAATTACAAACGTCTTGACCAAGACTATGGAACATAGCACTACCGGCTCTCCAAGACCATCCTTAACTGTCTAGAGCAACGGCCATTTTGGTTTACCCTGTTATTCTACTCCGTGCGGATTTTAAATGTTCCTTAACTTTTTCCTCTTTCCACCAGTACCTATTAAATGCATAGTAAGAAAACTATGCAAAATGTTGCTTAAAAAATGAATTTTCACGACTCTTTAATGGAGCTAGCCGTCAAAATGGTGTTTTGGGAACATGTTGACTCCTTTAAACTACCCAAACTTGTCACTGAAATTTGCTAAAATTCTAGTCCGATCGGAATCTGAAAGTATAAATATTCGTGAGTATGGGAAACAATTTTGAGTCATTTGGCCAATAGGAACCCCTCGCGAAATTACAAAACAAAAGGAAAAATTGATTTTGAGTGTTATCTCTTCTTCTGTCATTTGTTTGAAGACTACTTTACTAGTGAAGAAATAATTGAACTCATCAGCAACTTCTGCAATGCAAGAAGCATGTGTAAGAAGGGACTTCTAATTGACATCAATTGTGTTTCAATCATCTTTAATAGCTTACTCTAATCACATTTTACAGTGGTAACGTTTTCGAAGTAGTATTTTTTTACTTTCTTTGCGATGTAAGTTTTTTAGTATCTTTAACTCACATTGATCAATTAGTTTATCAACAAATTAGACTGTTTACATCTTTTCTCAGCTTCTCTACTTGCACGACTATTAAGTTGATACTCACTATCAAAACAGGGGACGTTATTCACGGTTTTCATACCTTTAGAGTTTAATCGAGCATGTGTACCTGTCAAGAATAAAGCAAGAGATTACATGATAAAATTGATTTCTTTGATTGTAATGAATTTATTATAAAGTCACTCAGTAATAAAATATGTCCAAGGAGGACAGTTAAAACAAATGATGAAAATACAGTCGAAGAGACTTCTTGCATGCGATAAAATGAAACACGCACAAGTTTGCGTGAGGGATCAAAAATGTACTCAAAAGAAAAACTTTCTGTATTGGATATTAGAGTGCATTATAGTACCGACTTTCTTTTTGGGTTTCTTGAACGATGAATTAATCGGTAGTTAAAGATTTTAATCTTGGCATTGACTTCGTTGAATTCCAACTGTAATTACGTTTCCATGATAAACGCAATTCAGGATCATAGCCAATGAGACGCTCCATAACTTCTACATTCCTCGAAGCACAAGATAGTCTGCGAAGACGATGTCAAAAAGTATCGGCATTGCCCGAGCTTAAAACACTTTCAAACTCGAACATGTGAGGATGCAATGACGTTTCATATATGCCTGATATATGCAAATTGGGAAAACTATCAACATGAAGAATAAAAACATAATACGCTATATGTAAGTGTTCGACACAATTAGATGAAGCCAGAAATGATTCCGTTGGAAAATCTTAAACAGCAATTCAATCTGTTTGGAACACCAACATTTAATAATATGACAGAGGCTAAAAAGTTGCTTGGATTGAAGATCACTAATGACGGACCATATACAACAAATAATGACGCAACATCACAACGAGACAATCAGTTGTAATTAATATGTGTCGTCAAGTAACTTTTTTAACTCAGTATGTATGATGCGGCTTAATATAAACGAAAAATATTCAATTAAAAATAAAATAGTTTGAGCAAATTGATAATAAATGTTTGAGTTGCTTAGCAGTCAACTAATCAAGATTTAAATACAAGTTTTTCACCAGAAGCGAGCAGTGAGACATAAAAATAACAACATTCATTTAGGGACATCTTTTGTGAGAGGAAAAATCGACTCATCGTCCTAATTTTGGATCGCCGTTATGAGGGGGGGTGGCATTAGGTAATGTCTACGAGAATGGGACCCAATCCCCTTGTCTAAAAAGGTTCATGTTTTCCCTTCTTTAGTTGGCCAATAAAAATTGCAAAATTGGTTCAAAATTGACTTGAAATAAATATGCCGACTGTTCTGCTGTAGATTCCATCCCCTTGCCGCATACTCGTATTCTACTGCCTATATTAGTAACAGGCGCATGTATTGCCAATCAAAGCCTAGAATCAACAATTCCAAACTTTTATGAAGACCTTGTTTCAATTGTGTTGTTAAACGTCTTAGTTTACAATGTCTTACGAAGATCCCATTTATGAAGATCGGCAACTTCCCAGTCCCCTGCAGTTTCCCAGTTCATCCAACTGCCCCAAAGTATCACCCCTCCTTCCTCTCTTTGTTTTTTCTTTCTCTTCATTTTTCACCATCCACTGCTTCCCCAAAATTTATGGGGAGGGAGGGGGCACTCTGCCACGTTGCACCCTTATTGCAACTCACCCATGAACTTGACTCCCAAGTGGTGGTTTATGCGTTGCCAAAACTCATTTTAAGTCGCACAATTTTGCTCTAGCCAAAAAAGAGTCGCTGTATGCCGCGTGTCAGTCGATAGTACATTTCGGTATTAGTCATTGCAACTTGTTACAAGATTCCCTCCCCTCCATTCCCGTCACATAACAGGCTGGTTGTGTCACTGATAATAGAGAAAATTTAGGCTTGATGCACCCAACCCTCCCATTGATCTCCATGCTTCAGTCGGCCGTTTTGAAACCTGTGCGACTAACGAGAAAAACTAGTAACTCAACGCATCCGGTTGCTGTATGCCTTCATCAACGGACCCTATTGTCAACTGCATTAAACCTTGTAAGAGGTGCACCAACCACAGATTAAGGTACTTTGAAGCAAGCGTAACTTAAGTAAGTTAATGCGACTAAATGTAGCAGTTGACCAATGAGCATACAGCAATATTCATGTTATTAGAATTAACGTTAGTACAGCTCAATTAAAGTATACTGAAGTACTATGTTTGAAGTATTAAATTACTATTTTTATAAGTGCAAATAATTTTTATAAGTGCAACTGAAGTGTTTGGTGAGTAACGTTTACTCGTCATGTACAACTATGATTTACTTTCTTTACATTTGAGTAATATGATTGTTTTCAACATGCTTATATTAATAACACGATATTTCTTTCTTTTTTTAGTGTACTGTTCCATTTCAGAATATTATGACTAGTCTTGCGTTTTTAGTGTTCTATGCGGTGATACTTACTTTACTTATACATATAACCGAGTAAAAGTGTCTGTACTGCCATGCAAATTTATCTCATTACATATGAAGTTTTCCAGATCAAGCTATGGTGTTCGAGGATTAAGTTCATAAATATTAAATAATTAAGTGACGGTTTTTAATCTCTTCTATAATATTAAATGTTTTCTTTTTAAACCAATAGTACAATCTACAGTTTAACCTATATTATAAAACTGTAGTAGCTGCTAACATCATTTCTTTCAAGTTCTTTACCCTAAAGCCAGCATGTATGAATGCATCCGTGCATACGTGAATTTCCTTGGCGAAATGTTTTGTGTTTATTGTTTGATCATGGAAACATTATTAATGAGGAATTTAAACTACACAGGTACCACACGAGGTGGATGAAGCTGTACAAGAAATCATTGCAAGTTGTATTTTCAGTATACTTTTACTACCTGCACAACATTTTAGCCAGTTCAATGAAAGACCCTTATCAATGCATTCGTCGAGGGAGTACTGTACATGACAAATATGCAAAGGAAATATATTTCTACATATAAGGAAATCACTCTCTTAATTCCCTTATGATATATCGTTAGTTTATTATCAAGGCTGATCTCAGCTTCCCCTGCACTATTGACATCAATGTGTAACACAAGTCCCATGGATTGAATCAAGAAGGTCTTCTCTGATGTTGATCATCAGTGCTTACAAAGAATTAAGTATTAGGACATATACATCTACTGGTAAACAATATACATGACGTCCAGAATGCAGTCACTTAAACTAATAGATTAAGGACCGAAGGGTGCCTGACCATACACTAAGGGTTTGAAAGTTTCGACATATTTATAACTTGTGAGCATTGCTGAGCTGATTCAAATTGCAGAAGAACATTTTAGGAAAATTTGGCACCACTTTATGGTATAACAACCATTAGCTGCCTATAACTCCTACAACATCCTATGTATAATTATCTTTGAAAGAGGTAATGTGGGTAAAATTTAAGAAGTGTGTAAAATCTTTTACATAATCTGTAACTGTGCTTAAATATACACTTACAAAATTGCAGTGCACCTGATGACGTGCTTTGGAATATTTTTCCCCCAAAATTTTGTATTTTTCAAACTTTTATTGTATTTCTGTAGTCTGATATTTTAGTCATAACCACCATTTTTATTCATTTCCTAATTATTTCCCATGGTTTCCATTGGTTGAATGTGGTATCATGTTGAAAACGGTAACTTGTAAAAAATAACATAGTAACGAGTTCCGCTTAGATTCGATATCAATATTGTTGTAAGAGAAGGTGCGGTATCGTTTTCTGTGAGTTATTACGATGATCCTTTTAATTTATAAGCTTTGACATGAGCTATCAACTGGACTGACTACAAACTATGCGTTAGACAGTAGTTTCTTTGAGGACTCATTGCTGTTGAGGTTATCGCCCACTCTGCGTAGACTGCCATTGTAGATGTGACTACACCTAAGTGTTGTCATCCAAAGTTTCTTTCACAGTAAAGTAGCGGACTTCTTCTTTTTCAATTTCGTTATCCATACTAATGCCAGTCTGACAAAAAAATAAATAAATAAATCGTACGTTTTTTAATAAATTTAAGAATACGGAAACTACAAACACTACAAACTACAAGTCACTCCTTTGAATTCCAAGAAGAGACTTGTTGAAGGTAAATGGTCCAGAACGTAAAACCTCTACCTAGAATGATATCGGCATTATACTCTCTGATGAAGTAACGAGGATTAGTAATAATTCAGCTCATAACCGGTATCACAATTTTATTGGATTAGGAAACTGTTTACTGTTCCATGTCCTCCAGTACTTACAGCAGAATAATGAATAATGGTAAATACATCATGAGATCATTTTTTTTCTTCATAAAGGAAATCAATTTAATGAAACATTGGGACAGAACGTGATAATACAGAGTAAGCAGAACGTTTTCACTCAACTTTATCTTGTAATTCATAAAGAATGAGATTGCTTGCTTTGTTCTTCATTTTTGTTGTTAGTTCTTTACTATCGTTCAGTTTCCTTGCTGTACAAGAAAATGTGAAGTTCAATTGAATGGGTCAAACAGTAAAGGGAAATGGATTGATGAACTGAGAATAGAATCAAATTAATTACCACGGCATTTTGACCAACCGACCTCAAAACATTTATATATCAAATAAAGGGGACCTTAATGCAAGTAATCTCATGAGTCACATAAATTATATAGTTACTTGTAAGTACGTATTTACACCACTCGTTAGAGTCATTTGGAGGAAATAGGGTTAATTTTACAAATGAAAGAAGTGAATACAAACAATACAACCCACTGCGATGGTAAGTTAATTACTTTTCATTTACCTAAATACACATATATACATTTGCTAAGTGTGTCATCCCGTGTGTTAGTACAAAAAAAATCCTGGTGATATCGACTTCTTGAAGAACATAAAGAACAGTTACCGTAACTTTTATTTTACCTTTTCCATTGAAGATAATACCGCCGTCAATTCTTCTTGCAACAACTGTAGAGAAAGCCTGCTTGTGGGAGTGATATCCCAACAAGACAACATCATACCAAAGCTTTGCAAAGAGAATGTCACGATTCAAGTTGTAATTGTAAACAAAGAAAGTGAATATGTATGCGCTATATTTATCGAGAAATATCATCAATTTTAAGCTAGTAGCATTACTGGATAAAACAACGTGTTAGCGATTATTTGCAAAAATAAAACTATCACTGATCATCTTCCACATTGCTGAGCCCCAATAGGACAAAAATGTGTCTTGCTGTAATGACTATACATGCATTTGATGTCCTTAGCAAAACCAAACTGCGCTTTTCTTTGACATAACTTATTGTAGAGACTACTACCTTTCCATTTAACTCGGTAAATTTTGGAAGATGAATAGAGCCGTATGAGCACCACTGACAACCAATCCGTCAATCATGAAATCTCTACATCAATATTTTGAGATAGCGCATTAGAAGTGTCTTAATAGTTGACCTAGGTTGACACCGGAAGGCCGTTATCGTTTTTGAAATACATAGCAAATTCCAATGTACAAACATGATATGAAACATTTACTGTCATTTAACTACTAGACATTGATGAAATTGTGCACTTCTTTTTCTTTACATTATCTGACAGTGTATACCTGGAATTACTTTTAAATTGAGGTATTCGTAAATAGTACTTTTTACTTCCTCGGGGGGTAGAACGGCTGTAACGCTTAGCGATTTCTTCACTCAAAGTCCTTGTTTTTACCATCTGTGTTATCAGTTTGTTTAACTTTGATCAATACAAAATATATTAAAGCTAATAATCTACAAACAAATACAAACTATATCGGAAAAGTAACCATTTTCAGTAACTTTCTAATATCACTTGAACAATAATTTTAAACCTTAAAATCTTTTAAATTTATAAATCAACTATGATTTTCAGTTTTATAAATGTCCTTAATTGCTTACTAAACAATTAACAAGTACACGTCTACAATATACAGTGACATGGAGATATTATGATAGGATGTTACAAAATTTACACCGTTACATGTAAGATGATATTTTATTTTTTTTATTGATATTTATGGCTTACATTGCTCCAGGACAGCACATCGGTTGACTCAGGTAATTTTCATTTCTTATTTGTGTCTCAATTTCTTCCTGCAACATTCCACTGTAGGGTGTCTCTCCTGTAATTCGTTTAAGCAGGTATAATAAGTCACAAGGTTCCAATTACCTTAGTACACTGATAACAAAACAAAACGTAAGGTGAGGCATGTCATAGGTTTTTTTTTTTTTTAATAACAGCCCATTACTGACGAAAGCATATACGAAAGACGAAAGCATATATGGAAGACACTTTCATTTCTCTTCATGCCAAGGACTGTAACTATACACATGACCGGCTGTGATACATCTGTATTAGCTTTCTGCAGAGCACATGGCAGTATAGTATAGGGACGACAGTTACCATGCAGACAGCTAGTGTACCATACATACATACATCCATATAGACAAACATGGGAACAGATATAGGTCTATGCAAACACACACACACATTCTTCGGACTGGCCTAGAGATGCATGCCAAACTTGAAATCCTTCCTCGATGGAGAAAATCCTGAAGAACCAACCACCTGAACCTGAAACTAACCCCTTGCAACTGCAGAAATAAAACCGGTTGCCCGTTAGACGGAATTTCCAAAGATGCAGCTAATCTTGTGTACATCTTGTAGACATATGTAGGTCTAACCGAGACCAGTTTCAAGACAAGATTCGCAAATCACCATCAGTTATTCAAGAAAGAAAGGTGTAAAAACCAAACAGAATTGTAAAAACACATTTGGTCTCTGGAAGATATTAGCAAGGAATTCAAAATTAAGTGGAAAATTTTAAGAAAAGCCTCACCTTATTCAAATATCAGCAAACGTTGCAACTTATGAACGATGCAAAAGTATATTATTATTTGCCATCCAACAATGGCCTCCCTAAATCAACGATCTGAACTTGCAAGCACATGTCGAAATGCGTCTCACTTCAAGCTTAGTAACTACACCGGTGTAAGCTAGGCGACCGCGCAAATACCCACGCAAATGAGATATTTTCAAATCGTTGCAGAGTAGCACAATTCCTGGTGAGAGGAGATGTTTAACCGCATTTCTTTCAAGCAGGCTTGTAGGAAATAAAGCAGCGAATATAAACTCTGTCTAACGTTTATGTATTCATATGGTGACACTTCAAACATTAACGGCCTAATAGTTTTTACAGGGGAGCACTAATTGTCAATGGTTTTTAGGGCACGATATGAACTTACCAAGGGAAAATATCTCCCAGAGTGTTACAGCAAGAGACCAGACGTCAGCTTGTTAGGAATATTGACGAAGAAAAATTGTTTCTGGGGGAAGCCAGGCAACTGGAGAATTTTGCTATAGAATTTAAAAAATTATGCATTAACATTAAAGTGGTACTTTTGTACTTTATTTTAAGACACTTAAACGATTAGACTTTCGAATTTACAATAATTCTCGAAGAAGCTCATAATAACAATACTTTCAATAGACGGTGCATAGGGACATAATTCCTATAAGCAAAGATATTGGAATGTAAATCAAACATTGAGAAAAGATAAGACTTAATAGACCTTTTCGACAAGTTTAAAAAGTCTGTTCTGCGCTAGTTCGTCTGGAACGAAGTCATACAGTTTACATTTACCGGAACAGGCCATAAGAACCTTAGAACTCGTTAAGACAGGATGCCGAAACTGTGGATAAAGAAGTTAAGAGATGAAAACTAGGATACACACTTAGGGCTATTTTAAGTCCACCATTTCAATCCCTTCTCACACTTGATCCTGCATATATCTTGTATATGTATCACTACTCTGTAAACGTTATATGCTAAATCTTAAATATGTCTTATACAGGTATTTCGAGATAAAGTAAGAAAAAGTACGTGGAAGAACAGTTCATGGCATATTGTATACCAGTTTAGGAGAAACTATATGCTTTTCTTTGCTTTTCTAATTTCACATGGTTAATACGATGAACGCTTGATTGTCATTAAAAGAAATGCTGCTTCTGAGAGCAACTATCCACAAGCATATACTTAACATTTTTATGGAATTAAAGTGAAGTGTTACGATATCATTAAAATTCATGATAGCGTCTCTTGTAAGGAATTCGAGATTGTCCAGTAAATAAAAAGATGCTTCCAAGGTCCATTGTGGAAACGTCTACGTAATTTCAGTTTCACATCGCTTAGCACAACTTTATTAATAGGTTTTTAAAAAGATACTATTGAGGCTTTATTTTTCTTTTTCAAAATGTAAGTGTCGCGTGTAGACTGTTGATTAATCATTCCTAGATTGAGGGACATCCAGAATTGAAGCCCTTCAGTAGCTTTGGAGATGGACCAAACGCAGTATTAAATACTAGTTTGCATTTCATTTTACGATCTTTACGGAGAATAAGTTTCCTCTACTCGTCTTTAATGCATTTAAAAAAAAGCTGCGTTTCTTTGTTTCTTTTTCTTTCATTGCTGCTTGTTCACTATGATTTTTTTTCTACAAAATTACACCCTCCAAGTTTTCTTTCGTTTCTCGAATTTTATGATTGAGATAGCTCAGCTCATGGTCGTTTTTTAAGTCGGACATCAGATTAATTGCAAAAGATGATAGCAAATTCATGTCTTAAAAGCTGCTTTAAAAGCTGGGACAAACTCTGTTGCATTAAAGTTCCAGTTCAGAGTGTGTTGCTCGCTCGTGTATTGCAATAGAATACCGTCGGAGTGTCGTGTATTTTACAATTCAATGAAAACCATCTTTACAGATTGAGAGAAGATGATATTTTTTCAAATGAAACAGATACATGAAAAGCATTTTATCATATGTAATCTTCTCTCCTCCAACTATATGCTAGGATAATTAACATTTGCCAATCACATAGGCACAATAAACATCACTGAAATTTACAAACATATGATAAGGGGAAATGTGTCATTGTTGAAATCCTTCACATGTATAAATTTGTAGATTCCTCATGCATGAAATAACAGTACTAAGAATAAAATACATCCTCAGTCTCTCAAAGTTGTTTTAAAGCAGATAATATGATCCTTGCTTTCCACCGAAAAGATGCACCGTTTGAAGATAACGGGTGTCTTTTACCTTTCTGTGGTGTTTTAAATACAACAGATTACAGTGTCCTGTATGGAAGATGGCTTACAAGACCATTACAGAGCTGAACGAGTGCATTTAGCATTAAAATGTAATATGTTTGCACTACCACAAAAATATTGCTCAACTGCTGATACATTTGTAAAGACTGTCATCAATAGGAAGAAAAAAAAAGGAAATTTCTAGAAATTATACATCTGATGGATAGTCAGCTTTAACTGCGTGGTTGTTTATCAAACTCATAAGGCATTCTAAGCAATGGTCTCATGAGGGCAATAGTTATGGTACCAAGTGTTACTGAACCTTAAAGGAGATTGAAGGAAACCCTTGAAATATATTTATGAAACTGAATGGAAGTGTTTGACAAACACCTTCCCAAAGTTTCATTCAGAATCATTGGTTCCGATCCAATTTACACACCTTTGAAATTCAGAGGAGGGTGCTGCCATTTTGCCTAGGTTGAATGTAAACCCACTTGAGTAAGTCGAATTATGATGTGACAATAACCACTGACAAAATTAAGTTTAATGTATTTCTTTGTTTTGTTTACCTATTATTTCAATAAACCCACACACATTTGGACATCATTATATATTGAATTACTCAGGTGTATCATGCAATAATCAAATCAATACTACTCTGATTTGAATCTGTACATAACTGTTAAAATACGTTGACAATGAAACTTAAAGCAAAATAGGAGCTTTTCAATCACATGTGGTCATATTATGTCATCACAATCTTAATGAACTATTGTAAACAACATATGTAAATGAAATTTGATGATAGTGTTCATTATATGTTAGCCGTCTCTTTCTCGTGCAACATTGTAAAACTTCCTTACTTTCCGCCAACTTTAAGCGACTTATGTAGAATGTACAGCCTATGCTTGAACAGACAATACGTCAATTTCAATCTTATAAAAATGTCTACACCACTGACATGTCTATATAGCTATGAAAATCCAATGTCAGATAATTATACGTACTCACTTTATTTTCAAACAAGAACGTCATGCCATCCACCACATTAAGAGAAAAACGTGTAAGGATAACTTTTTCTTCCTCTGATGAAATTAGTGGTTCATCGATTACGCTATCGATCTGGGTATTACGCTTCTTCAGGTAATTTCTCAACATGAAGTTCTTAAGGTCCCGTATTCAACGTACTCAAGATATACGTAGTACAGAACTGCAACCGTAATTATGAAACAAAGGAAACAAATAGAAGAATAAAACAATAAATTGCATTGCAGTACAGAAATGTATGCAGATAAAATACAAAGAGGAGCTTGTTCATTTAAAAGTATATTTTGTTTACAAACCATCGTCTATCGATATTCCATAAATATCAACAATATTTTGATGTTTCTCTAGGGTCAGTAATTGTGTGGCCATTGCTCGAAACTCCAAAAGGTCACAAACTTGTGCTTTTTCTGAAACATAACAGACAAACCAAGAGACAGAAAAAACATTAAAATTAGACACAAAAAAGCTACATTTTGGGAAAGTGGCAGTCGCAGCGTTCAAATGTAATTGCTGTGAAATGATGTAACAACTCACTCTTATTTAACCTTTCACAAAGAAATGCAATGTCGGAACGATTTTTAACTAAGAATAGTGTTTCCTGGAAAAAGCCATTTTATGGAACGACTAACGCTGAGTATTCATTTATTAAAACAACAAAGAAAAGCGACAGAAAAAATGAAAGTCTGAAATTCATAGGTTTTTTTCATTTTACTGAGGAAAAAGATGATTGATTCAATTGCCCATCCTTAATATTTCAGTTACTGTGACGAAATTGTGAATTCGACTTTAGGCCTCAGTTGAACAAGGACTGCAAAAGGTGGTTGCCGAATGGAATGCCACGCAATCTATACAGAGTAACAATATCGTACAAGACGTGGTACTGAAGGAATAAATATGCATGACGAATTGTAAAATCAAACTTTACCAAAGACGGATTTTACGATAAATGTCCTATTTTCGTATAATTTTGACGAAGCACATGTTGCTAAAGAGTAGGTCATGAGTCCGTCACCAGGAAGCTGTGAGTGAATGTGGACGTCTTCGCGTTGTATGGAATCCACATTCGCTTCCGTATCCATTACTTGATTTCCTATTGCTGCGGAACTCACTATGTAAGATTTAGGAAATGTTTTAATGCTTTCATAATTTTGGCAAATTTTACAGCTATTTTTTTTTTGTACAGTATACAGAAATTGTGCCAGGTCTATGTATCAGAATGGAATGATACATTGAATCATAAAAGCATGTTAAAGCGCCTTTTACATTTGCAGTAACCTATAATACAGTCCCTGCAGTACATTTGCCGTTACTATCAGCAAAAACTCAGTGATGGAGTGGTCCCGACTGACGTAAGTGGAAATCCTCGGCAACTATTCTGACATTTTTCATCTTTCTTTAGAATACTAATAGAGACGAAAATTAATGTTATCGCTATCACTGGGGTTTCATACTCATAAAGTGACCTGAGACATCATTTTCTTTAATTAAAATGATCGGACTTGCTGTCAAACAGGTAATATTCTTGATATATATGGTGGTAACATTAAAGCATGTAGTCGTTTGCAAGCCGAAAGGATCTAGTTAAACTTATATATGACGTTCAAAGATATCGTTACAGTATGCAGAATCGTGATAGTTACATATGAACGTCTGCAAGCATTACCATCCGGTATTTATTAATTCCACAGTCACTTTAATACGAGACCATATTACTGAACTCATTCATTTCGGAGGCTGTCCTGCAATAAACGTATTAGTGGAGCAACATGTTCTATATAGAATCATAGACGAAAAATGAATTTCTTCCTGAGAGAATACAATTTGATGGATATAAAACATTATATAAGTGTTGCAATAACACCTCCATGTGGTTAATACTGCACAAAACGACTTACTACTTACTTAGCATGTCTGAATTAGCATTCCCAGTAGCAGAGGAGTGTACTGAGTGTGACGATCTAGAATAACAAAGAAACTGTATTTTATAATCATGGCTTCATTGTTCATTTAACAGACTAACAGCAGCAGCTTTATATCATGAGATAATCTAATTGGAAAATGAGTCTTGTAATAGCAGGAAACTGGGGGCTCATATGTGTCTCCTCACTGTCAAATTAAATTGAAACCCAACTAAAATGTTTACAAAACAAGTCAGACGTCTACTGACATAACCAATTCTTTTTTATATCTAAAAAGATTTGATTCTTAGTCCAAATGATCTTCGGAATGATGACGCTTTATATGTGATGCGCAATGCAAAACATTTGATAAAGCTACTAGACAACTTCATTGCTCCAACTTGTTGTGTTAACAGTTCGGATAATTGAGGTTTTAAACGATAAGGTACCAATTGTTTTTGTTAAGGCACATTGGACTAATTTGAAATTCAATGGCGGTGCTTTTTCGTCAGGTTTCTCAAGCAAGAGGATATTTCGGTCAGCAAAAGCTTCATTAGTTGTGGCGCTGTTTATTTCCTCCTTTGAGCGAACCCCAGAAAGTAAGTTGTCTCTAAAGGGCTACATTTATCTACGTTATAATTCCACATATAGGTGTATATGAGTACTTCGAGTTCAAAACCCTTCAAAAGTGGCAAGGGGATATGCAAAAGTTTGATCTAAATATATTGGTGGGGTTAAATTGGGTTTCGATTCAGTGGGTTTCGTACAAACGTTACCGTCCAGGAGACCGTTGGTGTAAAATATTTTACTTTTAAAAAATTATAGACTCAAATCGGGGACTTCCGTGTTTGAAGCCTCCATAGTGAACCCAGTGTGATCATCACCCGCTTGTTTTCTGCGTCTTCAACACTTTTTTTCGTGGACGTACAAGCACGTTATGTTCAAATGACGGTGGGAGCGGCATAAAATGCACACACCCACAAAACGTAACGGTAAAATAAGAACTCCGTAACTTTTACGTAAAATTTTACACACAGTTAATGTAAGTCTTACATTGTGTATATAACAATTTTACTAAAATGTAGTAAAATTTACCAAAATTATGTACAATTTACATATACTGTTTACAATAATTATATATAAAATTTAGGTAAAAGCCCCCCCCCCCCCTCCTTGATTTACGAACCTACTTGCAAGTGGTGTGTCCTGGAGGTGTTCCGTGTGCATTTATCGCTGCAAATTTTTATTACCCCTATTTACGTCTAATACATACATGGATTTTGCATAACATGTTATATTTATTGAAATACAGAGAGATGTGTTAATTACTATACCAAAAGTGTTTTGTTGTGTGCTGACAAACACATTATTAGATCCGATTAAAGGTGTTATCAGAGCCACCACCAACAACAATAATTATACTTTTTCCTCCATTTTTATTTAATCTTAAACTTTCTTATTTGACAATATCTACCGTCTAACAAGTAATATATGGCTGTAGGACTTAAAACATGATATCAACATACCTCTTTTTATGATTGCACAGAACTGGTTACCAACCTCACTATAGTTTCAATGGTATGCATTCATAATTTGAAAAGGAAAAGGCTACATCTGGACAAGGGTCCATTAATCGATCGAGTAAACAATGACAATTGAACATAAATATTCTCCATCTTCCACAAACGTAGAACTGGACCATAATATTTACAAATTATATACATATTAATCATGAAACACGCTTGAACGGGTAAAGCGTTGTGAGGGGAGGACGATCTGATTGACTTTACATTACTAACGCCTAACAGGAAAAGAAACCTTAGTAATACAGACAGCTTATAATCGGATGACAGGATATTACGAAAATACCCTGGGCGTAATCAAAATACTATAAGTCGATACGAGGCGAGAAGAATACAAAAACCCTTAAATATCAAGGATAAGATCACAGCGACCTAAAGCCTTTTTGAGATCTTTATAGCTTGTATAACTTTTCGTTCTTTTTTGGCTATAAATGTAAATATGCTTTTCGAGCTCGAAGAGCAAACTGAAACTTGCATAAAAGCTCAATATACTTCAAAGTCTTATTTTGACCCTTCATACTAAAAATGAAATATTTCAAATGCAAGATATGAGAATTATATGGATGGCGTTTTAACATTTGAAAACCAAAGAATATGTCGTCTTTTGAAAAATGAAAATTAGAGCCAAACAAAAAATTAACACTGATAAATGAAGCTACATGATTACACTCCACAAAAGGTGAAGTAGTGTTTCGACCTCAGCATTACAGAAATGACGTAAATCGGGGTCAGAAATACCCATTAAATTTAAAAGTCTATTCGTTGGGAGGATTCTGTGGAGAAATCGGAACTGGAAAAAAGAAAGTTCGGTTTCCGAGGCAGAACACCACGGCATACTAAAAATACTATCCCACTCTTCAGTAGTTGTTGCATCCAGCCATTCTCTCGCAGAGTGGTAAACAAAGATATTAGGTATACGAGGGAGGTCATCAGACTTACAATTACAATGAAAGATCAGCTTCCTACCCACGGCTGACAAACTGTCATCAAAGAAAAGTTTCCAAACACCGTCACTATTATTATCATCATCACAATACCGCTTACCCGAGTACCTTTCAAGCTTTTTACAAAACTTGGGATGTGAACTACTCTTAAACCATCTTATTAAAAAAATAATTAATTATACAACCTGTTTTTATTTTATCTTGATTTCCGGCCCAAATTAAATCGTAAATAATCTTCTCCACGTCCTTAATGAAGGAAGTGGAGGGATCCGGTAGCACTATAAAAAGATAAACTACAATCTTGGACAAAATACCTTGGGACACCCCGCGCCCCCGTTCAATGTTGGCTGTAGGATTGCTCTTCAAATGGTGCATTCACTTCTATAGCGCAACTCTGGAAAGGGGCGGTTTCATGCTATCCTCTCACGTAAAATTCAGTATTATATTTGCAACGTACGACAAAGTGTCCCAGCAATTTTGTCCAAGATTGTAACTGTGATAATGCATAGGTTTTAACCAGAACGTTACGACCAACCGGGGTTAAGTCTCTTGTCGACCAAACCCGAAGACAACTTTGTAGTCTAGATAACTTCGGAATGAAATTGAGACTAAAAAGATCATTGCCATTATGATTGAAGGTAATGCCTAACAATTTTACAGGACAACATGAAAATTGAAGTGCATATAAATTTAAAAAGCCTGGCGGCTGCCCTACAAAAAAAAAAACCCAAAGGAAACAAGACTGACTTAGAAGTATTGATAGTTAATCCAGAGGACATCTGGAACACGTTAAGTATGTGAAGGGTTTCATCAAGAGATTCCCGGCTTCCATCTGGAAAAAAATTGTGTCGTCAACATATTGGAGGATTTTTGTTTCTTTACCCTCAATAACATTACCTTTCAATCTGCTTTGACTTGTGTAAATAGCTAATGCTTCTGTGCATAAAATGAAGAGGTAGGGACTGAGCTGACACCCCTGGCGGACCCCTCGACGAACAGGGAAAAAACCTGTGGAGTACCCGTTGTTGAAGACACAAGCGGTAGCGTTGTTATAAAAAGTATGAATTCATTGAATGAAACTGTGACCAAAGTTAAAATAGCGTAGACAACATGTAATAAAATTCCACTCTAGTTTGTCAAAGCCTTTTCAAAGTATACGAATAACATAAATCCTGATATATTTTTGCGGTTAGTGTAATCAATTAGGTCTAAAACATAACGGATATGACGGATATAAAACGGATTTTTGTAACTAAAAAAGAAACTTTGCTTGGAGAAGACAGGATGATGATTAAATAACAATTTCTACCTGCTCAATAAATTATGAAGCATATCTACATTCCCAAAAAATATGGTCTAACGTAAACATTTCATTCTCTGTCTCGCAGAAAGTGCAATATGGGGAGTCTAACTTTCCCCTTAAGTGAAGCAGTCTATTAGTGGGGACCCTATGAATAAACCGAAATTCAAAATGTTGTATCCTAACTTCTGAAACAGACATCCACGGTGTGTAATAAAAACGAGACCAATCATTTTTAGTTACATTATCAAAAGTGTCGGCCCATTTCCTTGTCGTTATTGGATTTTCAGCAATAATATTTAGATATTTACTGGAAATAGATTGTGAAGATGTAAGGGATTCCAAATAGTTATCAAACAAAACTTCATTAATATTCTGATTAGCATCATCATCAAACGACGAATCGCACCAGTTGGAGGGTTTGCTTTGCAATAAACCAAAACATACTGAGTGTGAAAGGTAAGCTTGTTATGTTAAATTTGCATTTAAAACTCTCAAAAGATACTGTAAAGGAATACCATGTCTGTCGAAGACATCTTCAACGTGGCGTAAATTCTTTTCAAATAATTGTTTATAAAAAATGACTTCACCGTTTACCTTTATGTCATAATTATTCCATAATATTTGAGTACCATAGCTATCATAAGGTGATACATAAGAGATTACACCACGCTTGAACAACTTCCCTAACAAAGGTATTTCGAATAGAATTCACATCATCCGATTTGCAGTTACACTTGAATAGGAAACTGTGACCATATTTCTTTAAATATGAAAAAACTTCCAGGATCCATTAAAATTATTGCAGTAACGTTTAATCCACGTACATTTTACGCTCTTTATGAAACTGGAGATGTGTGTGACCTTTAGGCCTCCCAAGTTAATGGGATTTATAATCGTGGAACGTTTAACTTTATCTGGATTGCCAGCCCAAATAAAATCAAAAATAGTACATTCAAGCTCTTTAATAAAAGTCAAGGCGGGTGGGGTTGGTAGCACAAGAAAAATATATACAAGTTGGGAAAGTCCAAAAGTTTTGAGAATAATGTTACGGCCAAAAGGTGTTAAATCTCGACTGGCCCAGGTACGGAGGCAATTTTTGAGACAAGAAAGTTTAGGCTGATAATTGAGGCGAAATAAGTGTCTCCATTGTGAGTAAGCACAATACCTAACATGGATACAGGACCCAAAGTAACATCTAAGTTAAAATCATTGAGAAGCAGTGGTCTATGATTAACAAAGGAGTCTAATGGAAACAAATGGGATTTAGAAAAATTGATTTTCAAACCCGATGACTGATTAAAGTTATGGAGAATAAATAACAGTTCACTCAAAGTTTCTTTACTACCATTAAGAATAAATGAAGTGTCATGGGCATATTGAAGAAAACGGGTTTCCGATCGGTTGATTGAAATACCTTTAATACCGGTAGAGTGGTTAACCTTTAATCCTTAACCTTTAATGCAAGCGTTACTACACAAAGAATACAAAGGTACGTGCTCAAAGGACAACCCTGTCTAAGGGACGTTCCATGGTATTTCTCTGTCGCGGACGGGACATTTTGCACAATTAAAACATTAATAACTCAAAATAGGTGATTTGCATGGTTGTGTAATATATTTATTCAGAATTAGCCTCCCTGAAATAAAACTCAAACTGTCTCCATTTTAGTAATAACATAAAAGATCATGTAATTATAGCCTCGTTAGGGTGAGTCGCGGACGGGACAGAAAATGGACATGGATTTTCAAGGGTTAAAGTGAAACTAAAATTGCTCTGAATGTGGGTTGAGTAAGGTGGGTTTGGTTAGCAAGTTATATTTAGGAACCACTTTCCTGTTACAAATTGTCATGAAAATTTGAAGGGACTACTCTTTAGACTGTGAAATTGATGTTTAAAAAAAAAAAAAACCAGCGTCGCGGACTGGACATTTCTCAATGTGGCGGACGGGACAGCATTGATTTACACAAATTGTGCATGTCTCCCTTGATCGAATTAACATAAACAATGAACAACAGTGTGGACTCATGGGGTCTAAGCAAATACTTTAAAAGAATATATGTTCAACCACCTCCCCTGCCCCCTCCCAACCCTTCCCCCTATTGCAACCACTAGGAATTGACATACTGGCACCATGTTTCAATGGCAAAAGTAAGAGCCAAAACCAGTGATGAGGATTTGTAAGGTCCAGGCCTTATATGTTCAAGACAACCCCAAGCACTCTGCACCCCCTGAGAACCATGTTTAAGCATGCATGCTAAGTGTGAATTACATAGAGCATGGGGCCTGGACCTTGATTCATGCGCACAAAAAATTTATCGTCTATACAATGAATAACCTAGATCCACAGTAAACTAGCAGAGGCCTACAAATCACATGCCTCTTACTCTAATATTAGCACACAGATATCCAGTAACTTCTACACTCCATAATGATTGTGATTCTACACGATAGAAAACCACATTGACCTGGACTCACTCCTATTAATCTCAAGTTGCTTTGCAAAAAATAAACTGTCACAAAGGTAGGTCCAGGTGCCATTATGTAACAGAATTGCAGCGTGGACCCTATGAGGCTTTCAGAATAAACTATCAAATCTCACCTTGACTAAGGAATGATATGTGGAAGTAGATGAAGGTACTGCAATGTGTACAATGTCACTGAAAAATGTCCCGTCCACGACAAAATGTCCCATCCGCTACAGTTTTTCATTAATTAATTACTCCGGTTAAATGAATGCAGTGGACAAAAGAAAGACAAAGGGGGTATTGTATTGAGGCAAATAAGAGAATTCTCAAAAAAGAAAAAAATGAACCAATTATTGCTGAGTAATGTTAAAAATCGTGTTGAAATTGTCGCTGACGGGACAATTCAATTTTTACAAATTAATTAGTATTAATTAGCAGTACAGCAGAAACTTTGAAATTGATTCATGATGTAACCTATAACATGCTAAATATGTCCTGACTACTTCTATGCCATTCCTCTTCTGTCCCATTATGTATTACCACGAAGGGTAATGTCCCGTCCGCGACGCTGTTCCCGGGTTCGTTTACTCTGTTTATTAATTAATTACCACAAGAGTGATTTTCTTCCAGAAAAAAGTGTACCACTAGGAACTATGACTTGTGCACTTGGATAATTGACTAATCACGGTTGGATACTTTGCATTTGAAATTTACACATTCATGTCCAAATTACTGTGGAATGCCCCTTAAAGGGAAATAGGGCGTTTGTTTTACAGAAAACATCCATATTTTTAAAACCAATGTTTGTGGATGCAGAATGATAGATCATTCAAAATAAGGAAGGACAGTAGTCTTTTTTTCCAAGAAATAAGTTTCTCACAGATAGAAACTCAGTTATTTATTGCTAAACACTAATTTGTTCACCCAAACTTTTCAAAATTCAAATGATGCATCTTCCGTTACTCATCACATGCATAACTTTTTTAAGAGATAAAGCGTTGGCAGACGTTCATTGATGAAACTAAATGGTTTAATAATGACTAAAGCTATTTCTTTAGAATGTCATGTTGGTGTATTCTAAACGCCCTATTTCCCTTTGACTCCTCTTTAAATATTAAATGAATAGCCATTGTTACATACACATGCCTGCGCATTTAATAGAAGGTGTCACAGGTTAAACTGGAGCGTAACATATATAGAAACCAAAGCTGTCAATAATCAAATAATGCTTTTAATTAATAGCGCTTGAATTTGCAAACATATATACAGTGAACACGTAGAAATGAATCAGGGTAAATCAATAACGGTGAAATAAGGAAGATTGATTCCAATCAATAGTGTTCTGTTTCCGATTTTCAAAAGGACAAAAACTTTCCGACGAATGGTCTGTTCTTTATGAATTTATCTTGAAGTAAAACTGAAATAATTCGACAAACTGTTCTCTTCCCTTATGAAATACTGTCACCTTCTTGATGGTGAACTTATAGTTGGGCACGAGTCCCTCTTTCAAAACGTTATTTCCCTAGCAAAAGATAGGCTACTTCCCCATTAATGCCTTCTGGCTTACTTCCAAATGTAAGAGCTTGTCACTTAGCCATTAAATCTCTCCTGTCACATGAGCCATCTGAAACAATTAAAAACGTATGATTATTTTCTACTTTCAGCAGCAATAATTTCCCATTTAATTAAACACATCCCCAGGAACTTACATTAACCCTTAGATTATTCTGCCACATACGTCAATCTGCCCGAAAAAGTGACATCTGCACAATAGTTGCTCCCACACCATAACCTAACCAACAGATTACTCTACATCACATGCACCCTGTTAGTTCTACATATCACTTCAGCATGTAAAACTGGACAAATTTATCCCCAATGCAACAAAATAACTCACGCTTATATTCGTGAATTGGCAGAACCAATGTTGCCTCTGTCCGCCTTGGTGGTACGCATAGGGTTTGCTGTGACCTAACACCTAACCTTACCTGTATAGGCTACAGTTGGCCTGACCTTCACTTCACAGTGTCTTGAGCAGAAGTGACTCTCTGTTGTGCACAAAAACCCATCAGTGTGACCAAACACCCATCTGCTATACAAACAAAATATGTGATTGCATAGCATGCATACTGTCCACTAATTGATTGCATTGTTTGCCAAATACCATGCAAGATACCATGCATCTCATGCACATTGCCACCAATACCACGAGGAATGGTCCATTTACTCCACAGGTAAGTAATTACAAAACACATATAAACACAATGAAAACACCATTGTGACAGAAGGTACGAATCCGGTGTTGAAAGCTCCGAAATTAAAAAGGGAAAGTGTGGCCTGAATAAAATTCCATTTCAGTTTATTGAAGGCTTTTTCAAAATCAATAAAAAAAGGAACCGGGAGGATTTAATTCATTAGTGTAGTTAATTAAATCTAAAACAAATCTTATATTTTCACCTATAAATCTACCCTTGAGAAAACCAGTTTGGTTTGGACCAATAAGATTCTCCATAACCAGCTTCATCCTGGTAGCTATAGCTTTAGCCCCAATTTTGTAATCTGTATTTAAGAAAGATATGGGTCGATACTTTTTGAGTAGTAAAGGATCCTTCCCAGGTTTTGGAATAAGTGCAGTCACTCCACGTGACTATTCTGGAGACAGGCAGCCTGTGATATAGTCATAATTGATTGAGGCAACCACGATATGACCTATCAAATGCCAAAACTGTTTATGAAATTGGTCGTTAGACCATCGCTTCCCGGAGCCTTATCATTATTTCTAAGATTAAGTGCAATAGAACATTCCTCTAAAGTGAGTTCACCCTTTCAATGTCTCGATTCGTCAATACTTAAATAAGGATGTTCTAAATTATTAAGGAAAGAACCCACAGGGGTGTTGTCTGAACTGTATAAAGAACTACAAAAATGACGAATATCCCTAAGTATATCATTTTCGTCCTCAAACAGACGGCCTTCTATATTTAAGCGCTTTTGGATATGGTTATTTTGCTTGGCTTCGTTTTTCTAGGTTCAGAAAATACTTACTATTTTTTCCTCCCTCTTCCACGCACCTTACTCGTGATCTGATAATCGTACCCTTAAGTTTATAGTCGTAGTAAGACAAAAGCTCGTTTTGGGCTGCTGTAAGCTGCGATCGAGTTTCGAAGCATTCAGCCAAAAAGAGATTTTGTTCTAAACCTGAAATTTTGTTCAAAAGTGTTTCTTCATGAAGACGCCTCGCAGCTGCGCCTTCTCTTTTGAGTATCTCATAGCAACCATACTGAACTTAAATTTAGGATTCTCCTATCGTGTGGAAGGATTTTCAGAATTGGGAGTTTCCTCATCAATACGTATAATATCATTAATCATGTTAGTAAAAAAAAGATAAGAGCTAGAGATAATAATAATAATTTAAATGCTCTGGACACCCAGTAAGTAAACATAAATATTTGAAGGGATGGGAGGGGTGATTTTCCAGGAATTCAAGATGTCTTGTCGTAACCAAAGTATGGTCCTGACGTGTGTGTAATTGTCATTTCTTATTCCTATGTTATTCAACATTTTGTTACATATCTAGTTTTAATCGCTTAATTATTCCAATAGCATCGAAATGACCTACCAATAACGTGACAAATAACCTCACTTTGCAAATAAAATTTCAGGGAATGGTAGTGCTTGATTTTCTAGGAATTCAAGTTGGCTTTTCGTTACCCTCGTATGGTCCTACGTTGTGTGAGTAGTTCATGGTTATTGGTATGTATTCGATACTTCCCATTCACCGACTGGGATTAGCGGTGTGAAAAGGGGTGTCGAAATATGTGTTTACGTGCGTGTGTGTGCGTGTGTGTATGTATGCGTCCGAATCTGTCCAAATTGTGGTTTTTCCAGAATAGTTTGAAAAGCATATGAGCGATTAAGTTGAAACTTGGTAAGATTGTGCATGATGCCAATCTGTGCGAGTTGTATTAGTTGTATGGTAAATCGAGTCAAATTTGCTGATTGTTTGAGGAAAAAAAGCCAATTTTGCCCCAAAATTGGTATTTCCAACATATGTTGAGAAGTATTTGAGCATTTAATGCCAAATTTTGCGAAAAACTTACCTGAGAATGAAATATTCAAGGTATATCACTTTTGAAGTAAAGAGAGTGAAATTTACTGATTTTTTAGAAAAAAAAGCCAATTTTGCCTCAAAATTTGTATTTCAAACATATCTTGAGAACTATTAGACCAATTAACTTACCTGAGAACACATTGTTCAACATAATATTACTGTAATGATAAATCCAGTGAATTTTGCTGATTTTTGAAGAAAATAGTCAATTTTGTCCCAACATTTGTATTTCCAGCATATCTTGAGATGTATTTGAGCATTTAATGCAAAATTTTGCAAGGCCGCACCTATGAACACAATAATGAAGATACAGTATATTATTCTTATAGTAAACTGGTGAAATTGTATGATTGTTTGATAACAAACTTAGAGCCAGCATCTGGGTCAATAGACACCACCTTTTTAACTTTAGCCAAAACACCTTTAGCAGAACTGGCCCCTGTGGATAACGTCCTTCATGAGAACATTATTTTTTAAGTCAAACAATAATTTTAGCAGAACCAGGTCCTGCACAGGTAAATAGGAGACTTGTGTGCAAATACCCATAGAGGGATGCGCTTATATCCTGCCCCTAACTCTAATCACTAAGCGGTAAGCTTAACCTACACGGAATAACCCAATGTTATAATTGTGTTATGTAGCGTAATATGCACAGATGGCTCGAATTTAGAATCCGTGACCACTACCAAGCCCCATTTTATACGCCTCCCCCATCAAAAAGAGCGCCCTCTTTTAGCTTGTCTGATACCGTTGTAAGTTGTGGTCACGGATTCTAAATTAGTACCGCACAGATAATTTTGAGCCATTAGTTATCGTTTACTTGAGCCTAGTAGTACCAGACTATAACCCTAAGTTTGCTACCTTCATTAGATACCAGTATTGAGATGCTTACCACCATTTTATACTTGAAGAATGTTTGCCACTCATTTACAACCAGTTCCCCGAACTAGGTCTCTGTGATATGTGGTTGCAGTAAGCTGTTACAAATCCCTATGTGCGTGCCTTGTATTTAAATAAATGTATGCTGGCGATGAGATACGCAGCTTCGTGGATTGCCCTCTTGTTATACTTTTAAATACAGTTGAATAAATCTTAGGTCTGGTCTGTTCAAGGCGTACTCCGTTCCCCCTATGTGTAAACTGCTGCATATATATAAGTAAATAAATCATTGTCAGCGTTGAACGAATGTCATCAGTGTAGCACGGATCACGCATCAGAGAAGGGGGAAATTTAAAAAAATCGAGATACTAAGAGAGTGATGATGTCATAGCAATACCAATATGTCGCTGCTGATTCATTGTTTTGCCAACTTCAACCTGATTCCCATTCACTAGTGTTGTATCCATGCGTTAGGCTATCATTACACTAATGTTAATTACAGAGATTTTTAATTACCAAAGTTACGTTCGGGTCAATAACAAGAAAGAAGAGCCTGAATAATAGAGTCGGCGTCCGGACAAAAGACATCTCCTTATTACTATTACTAAGAATACTAAGTTATTAGTCTAGTCGTAAAATTTGCGGAACCGCCGTATATACAGTGCAGGTGGAGGGCCTAGTTAGACCTGGGCCATATATACACCTCACCACTTGTTCCTGGTGAGCACAATTCAATAATGCGTTCTTTACGATATGGCTCATTTATTCATTTTCTATTATTTCTTATTCTTTTTGTTCGATAAATCCAATCAAAAGGGAAACTTATCCTGATTTCCAGCTGCTTGTCTTTTTGTCTTTCAATCTGGCGCCGTTGCGATGACGCGATGATGGACACTGCATTATATATTAATCAAATTTCGGAAAGTTGTTCGGAGAGTAACGTAATCATAAATGTCATGAAATGCAGGAAAGATGCAGACCCGTATTCACATGGGTGTGCCCAGGTTATTTCCGATATGATACCCATATCAATCAGCCTATACTGTTCCCGTATGGGGTAACCTAAGTTTACCCATACGAAACCCATATGGGTTAGCACACACGCTACCCAGAGGGGCATGCCTTAGTTATTCTGTCAACTGCAGGGGTCTTCATTGATTTAAAGAAAGCATTTGATATAATTGACCACCATTCAGTTAGAGTATTATGACTTTAGAGGAATTGTTCAAAAGTGGCTAACGAGTTACCTTTCAAATAGGAAACAATACGTGCATGTTGGTAATATTAATTCAAATAGTAGGGACATGGTGTGTGGTGTACCACAGGGGTCAATTTTAGGACCAAAACTATTCATTTTACATATTAATGATATTTGCTCTGTTTCAAAGTTTATGAAATTTGTTCCTTTTGCAGACGACACCAACATATTTTGTTCTCAGAAGTTCTGATATGAATACGCTATGAACATTAGTAATTCCTGAACTCCAGAGGTTAAGTAACTGGTTCCATGTAAACAAGTGTTCACTTAATCTTGACAAAACTCATTTTTTTATCTTTTCTAACTCTGTATTAAATTGGAATGTACAGTTTCACATAAATAGTAGATGCATCGACAGGGTGGCTAATACGAAATTTTTAGGTGTCCTAATAGATGATAAATTAAACTGGAAGCCCCATATTAGTCAGTTGACAAAGAAATTATCAAAATGTAATGTTCTATACAGAGCTAGTAAGATGCTAGATAAGCAGGCACTCCTGACATTATATTATGGGCTTTTCCATCCATCATTAAGTTACTGTATTGACGTATGGGGTAACACATACAAATCCAACCTTAATCCATTATTCATTATGCAAGAGACGGCAATTCGGGTTTTGGCTAATGGTAATTATTTAGAACATACTTCCCCTCTCTTTTATAATTTGGGTATACTCCAGCTACAAAAATTAGTTCAATTCAACACTGGGATTTTCATATAGAGCATAACCACAAGTTTCTGCCACCAAGCTTGCAAATTTATTTTACAACCTCACATTGTATTAATACCAGACGTAAACGTTAGTTTCATCAAAGATTTGCCAGAACTAAGAAAAAGCAATTTTGTATGTCGTTCTCAGCTAGGGGTAAAGTTATTGAATTCCTTTTCTCCACTTTTAACTGGCTGCAAAGAGATTAAGAAATTTAAAACAAAATTAAAGGAGCATCTGTTTACATCCTACTCATAATATAGTTAAAAGACTCCTACTATAGTGTTGTCATAGATTGTCCCTATTATTTCGTTGTTATTGTTTTGTTGTTTTTTTGACTTACTATCTCCGGTGGGTAGGGGAAAAAATGATCAAATGATAAGTATTTATATACTTTTTTCTCATTTTCCGTGAATGATATTATTCAACGTTTTATTACTATCAGATTGTGTATGTCATTGCACACCTTAACTTGTATTGTTCATAAATAAATAGGCTAAATATAAAATAAATAAGAATAAATAAATTGAATTGAAAAAAAAAAAAACCCATATCGGCTAGCCCACGTATATTACCCACATGGGTCTGCCCATGTTATTTACATATGGGGTTTCCAAGTTCCTGCAGGAAAATAACCTTTCCTATAGGAATCCCATAGGAAGTAAGCTATTTCCTTCAGGAATTTTTTTTTCATTTTCTTTTATAATTGCATGCAGTAACGAAACGCACAGCCCTGTTCAAGGGCTAGCGTTATCTGGGATAGCCAGGTGTGGACTTCACCGACCTACGACACTACTAATTAAATGTAGGCCTACTAGCACTTTTTTAGAGGTGAATAATCGGCCTGTTATAACGGAAATCCATTGCAAATGGAATTTTTTGATTGGTTAAAACATTTAGTGGCAGACTACCTGCATTTTGGAACAACATATAAAATTGCTCACAACTTCTTACATTTTCATACCACTATCGATGGTTTGTTTCATATTTTTATTGTTTGACCGTGCGTTTTTTCAGTTTGCGGTAACAAAGAAAATAAAAGTAGTTTAAAGTTTGAAAAGGATAACATTTTATTATACCAAAATTTCTACCTGGTAACAAAAACACTATTAATCGTACACAACCGGCAACGTCCGTATGTGGTGCCGATAACAGGACCGTACTCAACATTGTGTACAGTGCGTGTATTGTGCTGCATATGTACAGCATTAGCACTTATGATCCGACGATCGAGTACTCATCATGTCTGAACGAAACACTGCATCATCTCCATGTGTTATCAAGAGTTATCAAGAGTTATCAAGCAGAAACAGACGTCACATGAAATATCCAAGGGACGACCAATCAGCTTTAAGTAAGGCTGACTAGAATCTCTGTGTTTGGTAAAAACTGTCACTGTAATCCTTATAGGCCTAGATTTAGGTGTCCAGTAGTTTCATTAGTGACGTCTCACTTTTGGTTGCTAGAAATCTGTCTGCCTTCTCATATTATCGTTTCTCAGTCCACCCCAAAGGACGGCTTAGGCGTGTTTCCAAAACAGACTGTATCAGTCTTTCTCCATTTCATTCAAGAACTCAATAAACTTAACAAAATGTGAAGAGATTTCCTAGAAAGTCCTTCCCTACGAATCAGTACGTAATTAGTACGTAACAGGCTGTTGCATATGGAACGCCGAAAGGGAAACACATTCTGTTGTTTACTTTGATGTTGTTTCCTTTTATGCTGCTGTCTCCTTTAATGTTGTTGTCTCCTCTGATGTTGTTTACTTTGATGCCGTTGTTTACTTAAATGTCTATTTTGACGTTGTTGTCTCATTTGATGACGACCTTTCCTTTAATGCCGTTGCTTCCTTTCATGCCGTTGTCTCTTTTAATGTTGTTGTCTCTTTTGATGTTGTTTACTTTAATGCCGTTGCTTCCTTTCATGCCGTTGTTTCATTTGATGCTGTCGTTTTCTTCGAGTTTGTTGTCTTCTCTGACGTTGTTGCTTCCTTCGATGCGGTTGCTTACTTTGAGCTTGTCTTCTCTGATGCCGTTGTTTACTTTGATGCTGCTGCCTACTTTGAGTTTGTTGTCTTTTTTCCATTGCGTTGTTTACTTTGATGCCGTTGTCTACTTTGAGTTTGTTGTCTTCTCTGATGCCGTTGTTTACTTTGATGCTGCCGACTACTTTGAGTTTGTTGTCTTTTTTTCCATTGCGTTGTTTACTTTGATGTTGTTGTCTACTTTGAGTTTGTTGACTTCCCCGACAATACACAGAATCTCCCACCCAGTAAGTTGAACAATTCAACAACGTTACGTGCACGTACATCATATATGCCCACACCCACATATGTACATCGCACTGTATGAACTATGATGGAACACAACGTATGCTAGGCTGCAGCCACCCGAACAAGTAGGCCGATCCTCGTTGAAACCGAATGTGTAGCCAATAGCCTAACATGTAGAAAACTACGATCAATTAAGCAGAATTTACCCAGGCTGAACAGCTGTGCTTTGAAAGTACAATCGCAGTGTGTAACGTATGGCGTTACCGTCAAATACTACCGTGCCTTGGACTAAGAGCTTTCACCAAAGGATACTTTTTAATCATAGTTTTGTGATTTAATTAATTTTGGATGAGTACAAGATCTGATTGGGAAGGGTGAGAGCAACTGGGGGGCAAGGAAACAATCTGGCGGGGCAAATGCCTCCGCATGCCCCTGCCCCCCCCCCCCCCCCCCCTCGTAGCGCCTCCTCTGGAGAAAACCATTTTTTTTTTTTAAATTCTTATCCGGATGTCTCATACAAGGCTAGATAACATCCATGAGTACAGTAGGCAACTATGTCATTACGTGGTTCAATGTGATGTCTCCCTGTAGCCCGTTTGTACGTGGGAGGAATTTGCCATTAGCTGTCCCTTCTTGCTTTGAAATCGAGCGCAACGTGAAGCCAAGGTTTCTGCTGTTAGTACTATTTGGATGCCATGAGGTATATGTATCATGTAAACTTATATATCTAGCAGGTGGATCATCATTTTGGAAATATGGTGGGATATTGAGGTGTATGATGGGTTGTTTCGTTGAAGTGACATTTGAAATGAAGATACGAAGCGTAGCCTTTAGGCAAGGGTGAAACTTGAACCTCATTAAAGAATCAGGAGTGTTACATGCTTCATCAGCAACATATTATGAATATAATTGATTCCTTGGAAGTTCGCTCTATAACGTAGAGATAGCTCCTACCGTACCGTACATCTACGTGAGCACGACCTGCGGCCTGCCGAATGGTTTCAATAATGAAACAGTATTGTAACTTTTGCCCGGACCGGTCGTGTGGTGAGGAATCAGGTTGATGAAGGGGTAGGGAAGGGGCGAGAACCTAGAGGGGTGGGGGCTTGATGACACCGATGAAAATAAATGAGGACACTAACGGAGCATGTTAGGTTTAGAAAATGTAATTCAAGTCATCACCACTGCCGCAAAACCAAGCAAATGAATATGCTAAAATAATTCAACAAGTTAATAAACAGCAAGTGCAGTAAACTCACACTCATACTATGCTATTGCAGCTAACGAAACTTTCGCGGCGTAAACAGTACAATGTAGTGTGAGGCATTGCCACTAAAACTCAGCGGCCTAAACGCAGCGCACTTGAAAATGAGCAGCCAAAGCTCAGCGGCTAAAGCGCATGAGGGCGGCTTGAACTCAGCAGCTAAACCCAGCGCAGCTGAAACTCAGCAGCAAGATGAATTTGACGCAGCTCAGCAGCTGAACATACGCAACGCAGCTGAGAGTCAGCAGCGTAAATACTACGCGGCGGAAACCGCTCCAATAATAAGTCAAAAATAAACTAAGTCCCTAAAAATCGCCCATCACAAGATGGATAAAAATTCGGCATAGATTCTGCCTAGTAACAGTGTACAAGTACACCCTAAACTACTGAATTAAATCACACCGTACATGGCATTATAAAGGACCCCGTTATCGTGTAAAATCCCATACGAAACAAATTACTGTGTAAAGTCCTATACAAGCAAACTGACAAATTACGACACATCAAGCCAGATTGACATACACAAAGGTCTAATCACAAGATGGTCAAGTATTCTATTCCGCATTACGTAAGCAAACTAACACCGCCTCGCTGTCTGGACGAACCTCGCTACTCCCCCGCTGAGGAGAACAAAGCTGACTTTGCGAACCGGAAGGCTGCAAACTCCGGCAGCGCTGAATCACCACAACGATAAACCTACAAAATACAGAGCTCAAAATACGGTTTCTCCTTGAAATACGACATCGCCAGAAGCTGTTACAAGTGGATGAATCTAAATATACGAGAAAGATAGCCGTTTTCTCGTAACAGTATAATAAAGCTTCCGATTTCATTGGCTCAAATACTTACGACGTCATAAAAAGTAAACAACGCCATCGTAAAAAAAGACAACAAACTCAAAGTAGACAGCAGCATCAAAGTAAACAACGGCATCAGAGAAGACAACAAACTCAAAGCAGACAACGGCATGAAAGGAAACGGCATCAGAGAAGACAAGCTCAAAGTAAGCAACCGCATCGAAGGAAGCAACAACGTCAGAGAAGACAACAAACTCGAAGAAAACGACAGCATCAAATGAAACAACGCCATGAAAGTAAGCAACGGCATTAAAGTAAACAACGGCATTAAAGTAAACAACATCAAAAGAGACAACAACATTAAAAAAGAGACAGCGGCATGAAAGGAAGCAACGGCATTAAAGGAAAGGTCGTCATCAAATGAGACAACAACGTTAAAATAGACATTTAAGTAAACAGCGGCATCAAAGTAAACAACATCAGAGGAGACAACAACATTAAAGGAGACAGCAGCATAAAAGGAAACAACATCAAAGTAAACAACAGAATGTGTTTCCCTTTCGGCGTTCCATAGTTGCACAGTACAACGACTGGTTATTCTGTGCTCCTATGACCTTGAGATGTCACGGCTTCGTTCCGGTTGCAGACGATATCTGTTACGACCAAATCGGAAGCATATATCTAAGTCTGTTGTATACAAGCAGTTATCCATATATAGTATGACAAAGCTTAGGCATCGCCTACTGTACATTGCCTACATGCTAAGTACACTTGGCAAAGAGATGCGCTAAGCCTAACCTTGACCATGATTAAAAAGTAACGACGGAGCTGCTGTAAACTAACTGCGTACATACTTCGTACCAAAAACACGCGCAGTCACCATCAAATCCTTGCTAACGAAGATTTAAACAAAGTAAAGGTTTGTGGTCTGCACACATACGTCTATTTGTACGTTTTGTAATTGTAATGTCACACTACAGTAACATTTGTTATTCGTTATTTAGGATAGCAATCCAAGTTGTCTAAACAAGGCGCAGTAAGTCAAGTCATATCACACTGTACTAGTATCAGCAGAACTGTGTCAAACATCAATGTGTGTGTGGCACTCACTGATAAGTGTGTGGTCAAGTATAGAATGCTGCTGACAAGTTCCCAAGCCAGGGGAGGGTTGTCGATCAAGATATCAAGATAAAAACAGATTTACAAAATAAATGTACACAGAAATTGGGAATATTCATGAATTAAGGTTTATATCATGATAAGAACAGATAAACAAAGTAGAAACAAATGTCTATACAAACATATGCAATTCATTTCTCTCTTTATAAAGTAATAATGAGACGATGAGTATTCTTTTCCATGACAAAAACAAAACAAAAACAAAGAATTCGTGATCTGAGGATCACCCTGTGCCACCCTGTCATCCCCAGTCTGCTGGCCCTTTTCAAACATAAGTAGACATGAGGGTGAAAATTAAAACTTGCAAGAAATCAGAAGGCTTCAATATTTTTGGAAACTGGGTATCTTAGACTACATTTTTCCATTAAAATGATGTAAAATAATTTATGATGTCTTATAATACAGTGAATTTAGTACAAAAGTAATTTAATGTTACAAAATGTTGATTTTTGCATCAAAATACACATATTGCATATCATGATATAACATTTGTATTTGAAGAGTATTTGTTTGCAAGATACAACCTTAGTATTGTATTTAACTCCTGAATAGCATTGCATATTCTCAGAAGTCATATTTGGAATAAATGAGGGCTTTAAAGTTTTCAAAAATGGTTGTCGTGTCACGTTTTAAAGGCTGTAATGCATCACCCCAGACAGTTTGAATTCTCCCAACCACCTACCTCTAGTCCCTCCCTCAGCCTGTCTTACATTCCTCCACATGTGTAATCAAAACAATGGATCCCTGTGTACGCTGTGTAATACGAGCTGCTCTGCATCTTTCGAATTTGCTGTCAATCTAAGGGTACTGTAACTTAGAACCAGTTGAGAATTTTCCTTTCCGGGAGGTAAAAATGTAGCTTAGGGTGATGCAATACAGCCTTTAAGCATAAAAAGTTTTGAAGAGCTGTGTACAGTATTTCTAAAGTTAAACAAGAGGGCAATCGACGGAGTTGCGTATCTCATCGCCAACATGCATTGATTTAAATACAGGGCAGGGATTTGTAATAGTTTACTGCAACCAAATCTCACAGAGACCTAGTTCGGGGAACTGGTTGTACATGAGTGGCAAATATTCTCCCAGCATAAAATGGTGGTAAGCATCTCAATACTGATATCTACTGTAAGATAGCAAACTTAAGGTTATAGCCTGGTGCTACTAGTACTAGGCTTAAGTAACGATAACTAATGGCTCAAAAGTATCTGTGCATATTACGCTACATAACACAATTATAACACTGGGTAATTTCATGTAGGTTAGGCTTAGTTTAGTGGTTAGAGTTAGGGGCAGGATATAAAAATAAGAGCATCCCTCTTTGGGTATTTGCACATAAGATGCCTATTTACCTGTGCAGGACCTGGTTCAGCTAAAATTAGTGTTTGACTTAAAAATAATGTTCTCGTAAAAGACATTATCCACAGTTGTCAGTTCTGCTAAAGATGTTTTGGCTAAAGTTGAAAAGGTGGTGTCTATGATTGACCCAGATGCTGGCTCTAAGTTTGTTACCAAATAATCATACAATTTCACCCATTTACTATAAGAGTAATATACTGTATCTTCATTAATGTGTTCACAGGAACGGCCTTGCAAAATTTTGCGTATAATGCTTGGTTAGCTCTCAAGATATGGTGGAAATGCAAATTTTGGGGCAAAATTGGCTTTTTGCTTCTTCTTTTTTAAAAATCATCAAATTTCACTCTTGTGTTGGAATTCTTTTTGCTCAATTTCGAAAATTTGTATTTCCAGCATATCTTGAGAACAATTAGATCAATTAACTTACAGTTTTGTAAGTACTTACCTGAGAACACATTGTTGAACAAAATATTACTGTAATGGTAAATCGAGTCAAATTTGCTGATTTTTGTGAAAAAAAAAAGCGAATTTTGCCCAAAAATTTCCAACATGTCTTGAGAACTATTAGACCAATTAACTTAAAGTTTTGTTAGGCCTTACTGTACCTGAAAACACGTTGTTCAACATAATATTATTGTAATGGTAAATCCAGTGAAATTTGCTGAGTTTGGAGGAAAAAAGCCAATTTTGTCCCAAAACTGATATTTCCAGCATATCTTGAGATGCATTTGCGCATTTAATGCAAAATTTTGCAAGGACTTACTTGAGAATGTAATATTCAAGGTATATCACTTTTATATTAAAGAGAGTGAAATTTGCTGATTTTTACAGTATATTACTCTTATAGTAAACTGGTGAAATTGTATGATTGTTTGATAACAAACTAAGAGCCAGCATCTGGGTCAATAGACACCACCTTTTTAACTTTAGCCAAAACACCTTTAGCAGAACTGGCCCCTGTGGATAATGTCCTTTATGAGAACATTATTTTTAAGTCAAACAATAATTTTAGCAGAACCAGGTCCTGCACAGGTAAATAGGAGACTTGTGCGCAATACCCATAGAGGGATGCTGTTTTATCCTGCCTCTAACTCTAAGCGGTAACCTTAACGTACACAGAATAACCCAATGTTGTAATTGTGTTATGTACTGTAGCGTAATATGCACAGATAATTTTGAGCCATTAGTTATCGTTACTTTAGCCTAGTAGCACCAGACTATAACCTTAAGTTTGCTACCTTACAGTAGATATCAGTATTGAGATGCTTACCACCATTTTGTACTTGAAGAATGTTTGCCACTCATTTACAACCAGTTCCCCGAACTACTGTACTGTAGGTCTCTGTGAGATATTGTTGCAGTAAACTATTACAAATCCCTATGTGCATGTCCTGTATTTAAATCAATGTATGTTGGCAATGAGATATGCAACTCTGTGGATTGCCCTCTTGTTATACTTTCACTTATGTTAGGCCTGTTCTCTACAGCGTTGCCTGTGAGTGTTTGGGAGTTAGGTTTTCGTTGTTCGTGGCAGTGTGCATTGCGCAATTCCGAGGCGGGGTTGAAGGGTGCACCTAGTTAAATATTCTGCCATTACCCAGTTTCGTGATGTGCTTGGAGGGTACACGTTTGCAGTGAGTTCACCATTGCTGTTTGCGTATGTTTTGTCTGTTTACTTACTTGTAAGGTAATTTGTCATTTCGTTGTGAGGTTTGGGTCATGTT
Source organism: Stichopus chloronotus (assembly GCA_021234535.1). NCBI lineage: Eukaryota > Metazoa > Echinodermata > Holothuroidea > Aspidochirotida > Stichopodidae > Stichopus > Stichopus chloronotus. The sequence goes on from CM037833.1 coordinate 7,963,826, forward strand.
TTTTGTACTAGAAGTGTTCAGGGTGTGTGAAGTAGTTTTCTGTTGTAGAGTGTGTGCTTGGTTTTTGCTTTGGAGAATGTGCTTCTGGGTTTTCATTCATTTGATTTGTAACTTAATTGGTCTAATAGTTCTCAAGATATGCTGGAAATACCAATTTTGCGGCAAAATTGGCTTTTTTCTAAAAAATCACCCAAATTCACTGGATTTATCATTACAGTAATATTATGTTGAACAATGTGTTCTCAGGTAAGTACTTACAAAAAATTAACTTAATTGGTCTACAGTAATAGTTCTTAAGATATGCTGGAAATATCAATTTTGGGGCAAAATTGGCTTTTTTTTTCTCAAAAATCACCAACATTTACTGGATTTATCATTACAGTAATATTATGTTGAATAATGTGTTCTCAGGTAAGTACTTACAAAAATTTAACTTAATTGGTCAAATAGTCCTCAAGATATGCTGGTAATACCAATTTTGGGGCAAAATTGGCTTTTTTTCTCAAAAATCAGCAAATTTGACCCGATTTACTGTACGACTAATACATCTCACACATATTGGCATCATGCACAACCTTACCAAGTTACAACTTTATTGCCCATATACTTTTCAAATTATTCTGGAAAAACCACAAATTGGACACAGGTCCGGACGCACACACACACACACCCACACACACACACACCCACACACACGCACACCCACACACACCCACACACGCACACGCATTGGCACGGGCACGTTTTCATTTATACCATCCAACAGGACCCTCCTGTACCCATGGTACCTCTACCATGGGGTACCCCCGGGGTGTCGCTACTCATACACTCCAAGCGTTTCCATGGCAACCGTTCTCCCATGGGTGCACAGTACAATATGTAGTTCACTAGCCAAGTGACTACAATGTCTCATCTAGCCCCTATAGGGCGATGAGGTAATAATTATCCCAATACAGGAGCAAATACAATTTACCCATACCCTACTTTGTTTGAAGTACAGTAGCTTTGTCCAATTTGTAATAGCTGAAGCCAGAATCAACAGTTAAAGTTCTGTCATGTCACTCACAATGTTGTGTCACTCACGATATCCTATTATACAGAAATCAGGACATAGTCTAATCAATGAAACATTATACTAAATTAAAACAATGAATACTGTATAGTCAAATGTCATTCCTGGCCACAAGTAGGCCTACTGTAGCCTTCCCTATTTATTTTCCAACTTACCCATTGCTAATAGTCTGTTGATAATAAGTACATCTGCTGGTTAAGTTTGTATTTGCAATTTGCATCATATCTTTTACATGTGCAGTGTATTTCAAATCTACAGTTCTGCTTGTAATATTAGTGAAGTTCTGTGAGAATGATATTGGGGGAAATTTTGTTAAATATCAAGTTATGTAACAAAGTTGTCAAGTCCATTTAGTTTTGCCAAGGGAGAGACTGTCAGTATTCAGAGATGTTATTTGTGTTACACCATAACGGAGGCTTACAAACTGTTCTGTAAACAGTCTCCTGCTATCATAGTCAGCATTCTACAGCCCCAAACAAGACTATGTTATGCTAAGAGCTGACACTCCAGCCCACCATGTGCTTGTGTACCCATCATGAAAACATGCGTCTACTTTTTGTAGTGGACTGTCCACATAATCAGACATCTTCGATTATTAAACTCCTGATGTGATGAAAAATCCTGTAGCAGTCTTGTGCAAATTGTGGTAATTTGAAACTCTGGGAAAAATGTTGTAATGAGGAATTCACAGATGAAGAACAAATCAATTACCAACAGTGGATGATCAGTGACGAGGGTCGTGTTGCTTGAGTTAAACTGCCGGGTGCGTTTCTGATGTCATTGAGGACATCAACCTCAAACTTGGATTCTTCCTGGGCCATGTCTTTGTTTAAGGTGCTCAGTCTTTGTCCTTCAAACAGAAGAAAGCTAACCTATCTTCAAACACAGCATTATTCCACTTTGACTTCAGTGAGAATTACCAGTTTGTCCCACAGGACGAAGTACTGTACAAAGTGGGCACTGGGATCATCTGTCTTGTACCCTCTTCTTCGCAATGGTTCACCACAAGGATATTCACAGCTATGACATCAGAAGTGAGCCACTTGTTGTTGTCTCTGACTACATGAATCACAAAAAATATGCTGTTCATGTCTTCTTGAATTAAGTTTTGGAATCATTTGAAAAGAGTCACCCTGAATTACAGATTGAACACAAGATATTTTAGCGTGATGGTACAGTCCAACATATCAAGCAGAAGTTCACACTCTGTTCAATGACTTTGATGGATGGAGATGTTGAGTGGAATTTCAGTGCAAGATCCCATGACAAGGGGGAGGTTGATGGCTTAGGAGGGACCTGCAAGCGTAGAGTTCAAGAGAAGACCAACGCTGGAAGAGTTGATCCCCACACCTCTCAAGGATTTGCTGAAGTGTGCAGTGGAATCACCCTGCTTCACTGCACAAAAGAAGAAATTGAAACCACCAAGTCCCATTTGGACAATGCCTGGAATATAAAGTAAGGATGACTGGTTAATCCAGTCCATTCCTGAGACCAGGAGGAGCCACCACTTCAAGAAAGTGGAGCCATACATCATCAGTTGCCAGACTGTGTCAGATGATGCGAGTGACTATGCAGAATTTTCCTTCCTTACTGTACAGGAAATATTATTCCAAAAGCTGTGATGGATAAGGAGGTTGTGAAGTCTAAAACTGCCACATACCGACAAGGATAACGGGTTAAATGGGTTAAATTTCTGTATGACAACAAACAGCATGTTGGAGTTGTTGTCAATGTCAGTACCACACAACACCTTCAAGTGAAGTGCCTAATCCCAAAACAAGGAGAGTGGTGGAAGCTAGAGTGTGACAATGATGCAGTGTGGTATACAGGTACAGTAGGGGATGTGAGGTGGTGGGCAAATGTGACAGTCAACCAAGAATGAATCGTCGGGGTGACCTACTGTACATCAACTTTGAAGAGGGCAATTGTTACATAAGGCAGTTTGCTTTTTGTTGATGTCATTTCACTCCTGTACATAATGCCAAAAATACTTGGATTGTTGAGATAATTCTTGTATTTTTGCACTTGTCGTGTCACTCACATTTTAAATGTCGTGTCACTCATGGCACGTAGGGTGGGACCATTTGCCACAGAGAGGGAGTGATTGATTGTGACTACTTAAATATACGTTAGATAGGCACACTATTTACGCACATGTACTAGAACCCATGGTTCTCTTGGAGAACTACTTTGGCACGAATCCAACCATAACCGATAATGGTCAGAAACCCATGTCCAAAATTTGTTGTGTCACTCACGCACTGTTTTCCAATCATAATTTTCTTAATTACTGTATATTTTAACATGTTTTGTTGTTTGTTACTTTAATGGTTATACATGGGCCCAAAATGTTTGGGACCCAGTTTAAGCTCAATTTTTGGGCCCCAATTTTTTTAATTCATTATCTAAACATGTGGTATATTTCTTAATTCAATGGGGACACTGTGCAGATGGGCCTACATTTTTGGACCTGATTTGGACTCAGTTTTTGGACCCCATTCTTGAAAGCCCCAATTTTTGGGTCCCCAGTTTTGAGGACTCAGCTTTCACTTGCCCTAATTTCTTTGCAAGGAACCACAGTGCCCATTGGGCTCTTGTTTTAGTTTGCCTTCTTCTTGTTGTGTGCTACAGTACAGTATTTGTTACCCATTCATGTCTGTGAGCTCCGAAGTGATCATTTTGACTTTCTTTTTGCATTTCAGAAAACATTGAAGAAAATGTCTATGAAAATCGTTCAGTTCATTTCAGAGGTGATACTTTTGATATGCTTCTTGGTTTTGCATGGTATGCCAAGTGCACATGCTGGTAAGTGTAGATCTTACAGTACCATCTCTTCTCCTCCAAATTGCCAATCATTGTTCGCAACTTGTCCAAAATTTGTCCATGAAGGGGTCACTACTGTTGTCTTGTTTGCAGAAGAACTTGCTCCAACAAACTTGTAATAGTCCCTTCAGATGAAGTCAATTGTGACTTACAATCGGTCAATTTATTGTTTTACCGTACCATATGGTTTATTGTTTTTCATGATGCTCATACTGTAGGTCATTTGAGGTCACCAGAGCTGAAAGTATGAAAAGATACTGTAAGGAAGATATACCTCAGCAATTGAATGTTGTGGGAACGTAATACTGGTCACATTGGTAGCCCTTTAGGAGTTAATAATTTTTGTCATTTTTTATGGAGGTCAAAGGTCATGTGAGGCCGATAGAGGTCATAGTTTGAAAACCTTGTAAGCATGTTGTCTTAATAAGGGAAAGTTTCTGGAACCTCAAACTTGTTGTGATGTGTGTACATTGAAAGTAAATGATCCCTAAGGCTATCGTTTTTCATGGAGGTCAAACTTTATTTGATGTCACCAGAGGGTAAAGTGTTAAGATTTACCAAGTGAGATATCTCAGAAATTGAAAGTTGCAAAGTTTGAAACAGAAGGTCACAGAAATAGGAAAGTTGAAAACGGGAAAACACGGTACTTGAGAAGTGGAAAACTCATTGTTCCATTTTGAAAGTAGAAAAATCTTTAGTTGTCACATTTTATTCATGTATGCATGACACTGTGTGTGGTCCCTACCCTTTTTGCCCCAAAGATTAGGACAGTAAGACTGAAGAACAATAAAGTAAACTTAACTTAAAGCACAATATACTTAAAAGGTGCAACAAGGGATGCCATATATACATTGTCCATGTTGTTTTTGGTGATTTTGACTTGTATACTTACAAGTAGGGATGATTTATTGTAAAAGCCTTTCCTACTCAATCATACTGTACTGTAGTACAGGGCAATGATGATGCAGTGTCTATTGCCCAATGTACAGGAAGGTCTGTGTACACATGTATATTACTGTAGCCATTGGCTCCTATTGTTTTGGCCAATCTGCAATTTAGTGCAACCACATCTGCCATCTTCTTTCTTGGTTTTCTTGCTTTGTTCTTTTCACACTGGTTTTTTTTTTTTTTTTTGCTTTGTCTCTTGATTTCCTCTGCTTTCTTCAGTATTTTTTTCCAAGGTGACACTGACATTATGTACTGTACATTGCAGGAACAGTATGTCAGTGTTACAGTTGACCAAAAAGAGACACTGAATGTGATCAGTATTGCTGTACCAATGAAAATTATGTTGTTTTTCGGCATTTTTGTTTTTGTTCCTCTTAGACAACCCTTGTGAAGACAACATATACTTGGAGGTTGGCACAGAAGGAGTAGTACCATGTGACTTTGGAGACTTTGAGCTCCTTGGTTGGATCAATGGCAATGGAAACCATGAAGAAACATCCCCATTCATCTATTGGGAGAATTCACAAGTAAAAGGAAGTGGATCTAGAGATTATGACATGCTCCCAAATGGTTCATTGGTCATCAAAAATGTGCAAGTCAGGAATAACCGTGACTACACCGCTTTGTATGTACCGTTTGTGGGTCCACAATTGTACTTTAAGGTTCCAGTTAGAGTTTTTGGTACGTACTATGCTGTAACATTTACTATGTACAGTACAGCCCACATGAGTAACAAAAGTTGCTACAGCAATAAAATTTGCTGAAGTAAAACAGATTTACCCTAGTAAAAGTTTTAGTTTGCCACAGCATTTTGAAGAATGATTATTTTTACACGCACACTGTCATCAAATCTTAGGAAAATATCCACTTTATACAGTACTCTGTCATTGATAAACAACTGATACATTGTGTAACAACCTTCAAAAATGGTGCATTTGTTTCTTTTTGTTTTTTTGTTCTTTGTTTGTTTTTTCCATTTTAACAGACTAATGAGGAGTCAAGGTCCAAGTGATAATATGCAACAATCATAGTTGAACCAGTTAAGTGGTCATATGCAGTGCTGGACAAATTAGGGGGGGGGGGGGGGGGGGGAGAGGAGGAGAAAGTGAGGATGGATGATGTTAGGGCATTTAAAATTGATTTCTTTTACCCATCCTTCTATTTCTATGAGCAAAATTTGGTTGAGATTGGTCTCAAATGTGCATTGGGTTGGAATTATGAGTTTGTGTTGGTTTGTCATAACACTATCAGTGAAATATTCTCCATACATTTTTCAAGTTGAATGTTCAAACATTTAACAAAAAATATGCCATCCTGTTCCTAATGACCCCATTTAAGCACTTTTATGTAGTTTAGATCAAAATTAGAAAAACATTACAGTTGGGAAAATATTGTGGATTACTAGTTTGGGGTCCTTTGAACATGTCTTGTAAATGACTTTGGCATTCTTGACCAGTTGGGGTACTTTTTGATAATTTTGACGTTCAAATCCTGCTTTCCTTAGCAGGTGATAGTAACTATAGTTCAGAGTGTGCTAGACAGCAACACACCTTGTGAGATAAAACAATGTTTACAATGTACTTTTAGGAACCTTAAACTTTGCCAATATTATTATGTCGCAAAAACTATCACCAAAATAGGTTCAATACTTCAAATTATTTTTCATCTCACTTTATTTTGTAAATAGACACGTAACTTTTCGACCCGAGATTATTTTGAGAACCTTGGTATTGCTATTACTACACAGAAGCTTCAACCAGTCGCAATCGCTGTTACAAATAAGAACACTCATCAGGGAAAGTTAGAAGCAAGCACACGCAAAAAGCAGTACTGACATTGGCTCTCCTGTACATTTGTGTAGCATGTGGTATTACTGTATGGGATGTTATTCAGGTTCGAATTTTTCAACGTAATGTTAATTGTAGGCCTGGGTTTATTTTAACTTTACATTGTGATTCCTGTTAGGCTCAACCAGTCAGTCAGTAGGGGTCCCCAGGGGGTTGTAGTATCTATTGCCTCGGCATTTTTTTGCCATTGTAGCATCAATTTCGGCATTTGCCTGGGCATTGCTGAATGCAGAGGCTACTTTCAAGGGCTGCAGTACGATGCTATGATGGTGGCAGCCTTTTTGGTTGTGTTAAAAGTGTAACCATGGTTTTAGATGGCAATTGTGTGTATGTACTGTATATGTGTGCATGTGGGTGTACATATGTGTGTGTTTGTAATTCAGACAGTACAGTGTCTCAAATTAAGAATGATCCTTTCATTCTTGATACTGTATGTTGCTCAACCATATTGATAGGAAGGTCCGTATCGTTTTTGGTGGAGGTGAAAGGTTGTCTGGAGTCACCAGAGGTTAAAAGTGGAGCTTTTGTACACATTACGTCCAGGTAGGAAAGATGTGTTTCGTGGTCAAAGATCATTTGCAGGCCCCAGAGGTCCACATATTTCTAATAAGAAATGATAGATACTGTTCATAGTTCAGTTAGTCTTATTTTTTGTGTTGTCCCTTGTGAAGGTCAAACTCATCTAGGGTTCATCAGTGGTCAAGCCCTAACAATTTTGTGCCCCGTATTTCAAGTTAGGAATGATGGATACTTTCCGTATTTGACACAGTAATTGTGTGAATTGTATCAAAACAAAGAGCCCTACTGTTTTTGGTGGAAACCGAAGGTCACTGAGGATCATTAGTGGTCAAATGCTGAAAATCTTGAAACCAATGTACAGTAAGTTGGGTAACAAGTGATTATTTAGACTTGGGTAACAGTGATAACTGCTACTTGGCAATGAGGAAAGTGCGTCTGATGTCACAAGAGGTCATTTGGTCACAACTTAGTGAACAAGTTGAACTAAAGATAGTGAAGAATGTTAGCAGTGATAATTCTCATGTTTGGCATGTGGGTAGTCCATATTGAGTATGTGAACCCCATCATATTTAGTGAAGGTCAAAAGTCATCTGAGGTTACCAGAAGTAAAAAAAGTCTTGATATCTCAAGGATGCAGTATATAGGAGGTTTGACTTCTTTTCGTATTTGAGTATGTTGATGGTTTACCATGTTATAATCCTCTTATTTGTGGTGGACGTCAAGTGTCATTTCAGGTGTGCCAGAACCTAAAAAGTTAAAATGGCTGAACACCAGATCTCAAGATCAGGTACACATTTTATACTGAGCATGTTGCATTTTGAACTGAATATGAGGAAGTCTATTGATTTTGGTTGAGGTAAGAATCCATCTGAGGTCTCCAGAGGCTAAGCTGTGAGGACTCATAGATTGACCTCTCTTTTCCGTGCAATAGTGGGTAGAAAAGTAGAGTAGCTTACAGTCCTGAACTGTTTTTGGTACCCCTTTGTTCTAAATGATGTGTTACCAATTCATAGAAACTGCTTTGCTTTTTGCATTCTGGGTTATTGAATCTTTCCTCTTTTTTGTTTTGCATCCCTGAACAAACATTATGCATGTCGTGAATACACATACAGTTCCAATATGTCATATTCTCAACACAGTTGCATAGTTTGTTGAGAGGTTTGATAGTTGAAGATTAATCTCAATCTATTTCCAGCTCTTCCTGATCCAGAGTATCCAGTGATCAATGGTTTCAGCAGACAGCAATACATCGTTCAGGACGTAGGTACTAGTGGATCCATTAACTGCACTTTGAATGGAGGGAGACCTGGAGTTCCTCTTGAATGGGATTACCAGTCAGATGCAATTTCTATGGAAAATGTGTCTTTGTCCAACAGGAGTAACTCAGATGGTAGTACAAATACCTTGCTGACCTCTCGCTTTACTATCACCAGTCAATCTGTCAAGAGAGTCATGCTGAAGTGCAAGACAGCTGGAGATCTTGCATACCTGTTTCCCTTAGTTACCACCATCTACCTACATGTGAAAAGAAGTAAGATATTGTTTTAGACATTAGCCTGCTGTATGGTTTCGTGCATGGCACTATCCGGAATTAAACCAAATGTAGTGGCCAATGTTGACATTTCTTTCCTTGTGTTAGTAAGACCCAGGCTTTTAGGATGAGGTATAGTGTTTTGTAAGATCGACTTCATACAAGAAGTGTACATCTAGAAGTGAATGTTGGAATCTTGTTTGTCATGTATGAATCCTCTTTTCCCAAAATGGATAATAAACTGACAGTCCCTTTCATCCTGATACAACTCATGCTTCAAACAGAATGAGTTGTTACAAGTCAAGGAAATTTAGTTAAGCTGTAGCCTGCCTGGAACCCTACAGTAACAGTATTGGAATAAAATTACTTTGTCAGAACCCTGACAGTATTGAAGTGAAATTTAATTTGTCAGTGATCACAATGGTAGGTACAGGTACAGTACTAAAATTTCATAAAATCAAGGACATCCATTGTCTGGTATTAGCAAGTGGACAACTGTAACTACCTCTGGGTGTACATGTTACTGTGCAATGTAAGTTTGTCAAAATTTTTGGTATCCAATGAACTTCACAGGTGTTGCAATGTGAATGATCTGTTCCCATGTTGTGACCGATGACCTTACATGTAACATATTAAGGGGCAAAGGTAATGACAATTGTAACATGTGGTTTTTTTGGTCATATTGTCTTCATGTGTTTTTGGTGGATTGACTTCATCAGAGATGGTTAGTTTATATTCAAACTTTATGAATTATGGTAGTTGCTTGTAAAGAAAAAGTTCAGTAGAACTCAAAGCAATGGTATAAAAACCATGTGACCATAGTATCTTCAATCTAAGGCAATGTTGTGTGAACTTGCAAAGTAAAACTTACTTAATGTCCTTAATAAGAAGCATTCTTACATGGGGTTCAAAGACCATCATTACAGTTTAGTAAAAGCACAGTAGATGCACAAGCTGTCAAACACTCAAAATCAATTTGGCAACCTTTAAATTTGGTGATACACTAATTTTTAACCCAGAGTTTTAAGAAAGTGCATTCCACCATGGACTTACTATTATGAAACAGAAAAAAGTCCCATGCTCAATGTGACCAGTGAGTTGTGACACTTTGTCTAGAGTTTGTGGTATTTTTTTTTGGTAAATAGTATAGTACACATGTGGAGGTCTTAAGGTTCCACAATGCTGTGATTGATCTTTTCTGGAAGAACTGTAATACAATTTATACTATGTATTATTTTGTCAGATTACCCAATTGTGAATGGACAAACCAGTCAGCATCATGTGGTGGTTGTACTAAGGCAAGAGGATGAATTAAACTGTTCTTTAAATGGGGTACCACAAGAAATTTTCCTTCAGTGGGTCATGCTATCAACAGAACAATCAGATGGTTTATTGATAAACAACGAAACCTCTAAAATAAGCAATGGAGATGGGACTGTTAACATCACCCTCACATCCAGCTTTAACATTGTCAGTCCATCTGTCCAACATAAGATTCTTCAGTGCATAGCTATTGGCCAGGGATCAGACTTATACCCAGATGTCACCACTGTTGATATTTTGTTTACTAAGAGTAAGTAACTTGTAGATTTGAGCTGACACATTTACATTGTACAGATTTTGTACCAGTGGTTTGCACTGGGGCAAAAATATGAACTGGATATTCACAATCCATAATTGGCTGGGTATCTAGTACCATTAAATATAACTTCCATGGGTTCTTTGTGAGTTCATACAATTTAAAAGTCAAGGACTATGTTTATTGCATCTGGTGTAGGTTTTTATCTTTTTTATTACTCTTACTAACCTGCTGTTTATGTTTTTTGACTTTGTATAAATCTTGGTACAGTACTGTAGTTTCCTCCTGTTTCCTTGTCTCTGGTTTCGATATTAGGTATTATATGTCAATTAGATGATGGTACAGTTCAAAATAGATCTTATGATTGGTTGTATTATGTATAGCCTAATTTATAAAATGTTGCCTTGGCTGTTCTAAAAATAGTATCTCCAAAATGTGTAGACATGAAAGCTACATATTGTACTTATCACACTATGATGTTTCTAGCAATGATGTAAACATTATTTCAACAATGAAGGAGAAATTGATCAGAGAGCAGCAGTCATTATCAGAAAAAAATAAAGGGGGAACCTCATTGCCAATGTTACCCAATGAGAATGGTCTTGGTTCCAAACAAAGGTGATTGGTCATTTTGATAGCAGTGAAACACAAAAAACACGTTATAGTTAAATTAAGTTTTGCATGTCTACCTGTACTTGTGCCTACTGATCTATCAGATTTTACTGCAATTCAAGACTACAGCATAGTAAGGTTTCAGGTTGGCTACAGTTTGAACTAACAGTGTCTTACAGATGACAGATGAGGTAGAAGAAGACCTCTTAGTTTAATATGCTGTACTTTGCATTTATGCAGATGCAGTTCTGTAACAAGTCAAGTCACTGACTCTACTTGAGTCAAGTTTTGTGATATCTTCACTCGAGAGTTCAAAATGACTTGACTAGTTCAGTTACCACTGGAAATGATTTGAGTCAGACTTGAGCCTTAAGTTACTAAAGTCTGAACAGAGACGTGAGTCATAGAAGCAGACTCACGTCAATGCAACAGACTTGATTGATCTGTTAGGACTGATGAATGTGGCCCAAGCAAACAAGATGATTTATCAGCAACCCCCTGAAATAAAAAAAAAGAAACAAACTTTATAAGGGTGATGATAGCAAAAGCAAGTCTGGTGTATAAGAAAATTGAAATTTCTGATCTCAGTGCAGGAACCCTTCTTGCTGATTGAGTTGGTAAGAATTTGGAACCATGGCCATCTGTGTAGTAGATCATAGGGCATGCTTTAATGCTCAATCATCCCTTAATTCTCTAACAAGTTGCAAGGAGCATTTCTTGTCTCTTGCTTGCCATTTTAAGGAGAGAAGCATGTGAAATTGCATTTTACATTAGTCATGTGGTTATTAAGTAATAAGAAGGGAGTATTGGCAATGAAATTACATGATAGCATAGTGATCCATATGTTACCACATGGGTCTCCATAAAATACGCATATTAAATGAAATGACTTGACATGACTTGTTGAAACCACAGAATTGACTTTAGTTGCATTTGATTTGGCTTTACATTACTTGTGAGTTGACCCATGGGTAATGTGTTACAACACTGTACAAATGATGTAAAACTGATAGGTACAGTATGTCTTCTAAGACTTCAGTATGATGCATATTCACAGTTAGGGTGGGAAGCTTGAAGCATCAATATGAAAGTTTTGAGTTCATTGACTTGGAAATGGAAATCATGTAAGTCTACTGTTTGTTGATTGTTTTAGATATAGCTTAATTCTATCTTAAATGATGTAGTCTACAGTTTTAAGTTGCTGTGGCTGATATTCACTCATTTTAACAATGAATTCACTACTAGTTACATTATTCCATTGAAAAGTACAGTTCTGTATTGTATTAACATTGTTTACCCATTAGTAGTTCATTAACACAAGTATGGTCTTTGCATGTATCTTTTTCAGATTACCCAATTGTTAATGGACATGCCAATCTGCATCATGTAGTCATTGAATTAAAGAAAGAAGATGAACTAAACTGTTCCATGAGTAGAGTCCCTCAAGGTGTTTTACTTCAGTGGGTCTTGTTAACAGAAGAACCATCAGGTGAATTAATGCTACAAAATGAGACCTCTACAGTACACAATGAGGATGGAACAGCCAACATCACTCTGACTTCACGGTTTAGTGTCCTCAGTCCATCTATCCGACGTATCACACTTCAGTGCAGAGTATCAGGCCAAGAAGCAGATCGATATCTGGATTTCACCACTGTTGATGTTTTGATATTAAATAGTAAGTGTTAAGTAAACTCTTTGAGTTCGAAAGGCAAGAGATTGTATAGCACTTTGCCAACAAAAACAAAATAAAAAATTGAAAGGCAGGACACACTTATAATTGTCTATCATTTTCTAAGGCAATACTCAATATAAGAGGTGTTCTTTCAGAAAAAAAAAAAATTGTGGAAAAAAAAAAATGGAGCTCATGTTGTTAGGAATTCCTGCTCAGATTGTTTTAGATTTTTACTTTTCAAAGACGTGTTGTGAAGAGAATCTTAAAAATAATTGTCTGTACTGTTAGTGCCTCACTTACAAATTAAACATGCAGATTGTCCTCTTGCAGTTCACTGGAGGATTAGTAATTGTTACGTAGTACCATAATTTACTTAAACCAGTGCAGAACTTTGTTGAACTCCCGTTGAAATTCGAAAATCTTTATTTCCATGAAGTTCTGCCTTCAGTCAAATTCCTTAATTTTTTAACGAAAATTGACCGCATGCAACGATTAAGTCGCGTCTTGGCTTCAAGGCACTTTTAAACGATACTCAAAACAAACTTGCGGTTTTCACAATGGCTGAAAATATGAATATCGTTTCCAGGGACAGAGTTAGGTTTCCTACAGTCGTTGATTTCACCTTGCATGGAACATGCGAGTTCATGACTGCCACTCAGGCAAGTACTAGCTCTCAAACCATGATTACGGCATCAGATAGCTAGTAGCTTACAAAACGTACATTATACGTTAAGAAGCTAAATATACTACGTAGTACTCTTCATAAAAAGTTGAGTGTATCTTTCTTGTCTTACTCAAAGTATGGTTATAAAATGTTACAACATTTGCAGGGAGAAAGTGAAGGTGGTATTTTTATCCCCCCCCCCCAAAGAAGAATAACTCTCAAGGATGTGGGGTAATTTAACACTCATTCGGAGTTCAAATGGGTCATTAAATGTTAAATAGGGATGCTCTTCCATTATTGAGATGCTTCCATTCTGCAGCAAAGGGATATACAACTGCCACTTTTAACAAAGCTTACAACATACTGTTACTTGGCAGAGAGTGCCCACCGGAAAAAAAAAAATCACCCTCACTGCACAAAAATGGTTTGAGCTTGGGTAAAAGCAGGCAGAGTAAAAACTTTTCTGGCTGGCTGCCAAGAAAGTTTGCTCCACAGCCGTTAAGCAGTTGAAGTCGGTAACATAGTTATAGCTCCATGGTAAAATACATTAAAGAACATAACAGGCTACATCATAGATTCAGTAAAATAAAAATACTTTCGGTCATGGACGCTGCAACATGCATCTCAAACTTTCAGGCTCAGCTACTGAATTTGTGACTGGCTTGCTGCTCTCCATGTGTTCACGTATGATATTACTGTTGTAATATACGTAAATCGGGTAATCCCAAAATCATTCCTCAGCATACATTGGTATGAAGCCAAGAAAAATATAGTTTATCATTCATTCTCATTGATAAACATCTGCAAAAGCAATATCCCCTCAAAACTGTAAGCATGTGATGAGTAACAGAAGATACATATTTTGACTTTTGAAAACACATTGAGAACCAGGTCATGGGTGAATCAACCATATCATCAGTATCCATGTTGAATATTGACAGTTTCAGGTGCGCAGTTGACAGTACTCCTTACATCATTTCCATCGATTCATCTTAACTACTGTATACTGGCAATCTTCAAAATGTGCTGGGAGATGTTGCTAATATTCATTTGGGTAACTTAGTATCTCCAGTTCAGAAGCAGCAAAAAGAATGATCAACAAAACTGGTCATCATGTAAGACCAGAAAAAAATACAGCAGCTAATATACGTAACTCTGCACTACAGTTAATACGACAAATACTGTGCAGAGAACTTCAGTAATTTCTGTCAATCAAAGCAAGATATTTCCTGTGCAATTTCTGTGGTGTTTTTATGTATGCTTAGTCATGTGAGGCAGACCTGTCCAGATTTTAGCTTAACAGTCATTTTCCAAGCTCCAAAACCAGTTGTCATTTTCCAAGCTCCGAGACCAGTTGTCATTTAAATATCAAAGATGCTCTCCCTGCAAAATTGATTCTTATTTAGTTGCTGGAAGTCCAGGAAGTGCTGTTTAGATTGTCCTTTTATGGTAAAGAAATGCATTTTGCAAAGACTGTGGATTGTTGGTCCCACCATTGCCAAATCTTGTTGATTATGCAAAGAAGTCTTTGGCATAAGGCACCAGCCTAAAAGACATTTGCTTAAATGTTCAGAATGAACAGTCTGTTAGGTCTTTAAACAGTAACATGGGATGAAACTACAAAAGTACTCATAGATACTCAAGATTTTGGTTAGAGTTTGTTTAAAAAGAGCACATTTCTTCTTCATCTATTTTATAAGGTTTTCCAGTCGTGAATGGTCACGTTGGTAGACAACATGTAGTACTGCATTTGAACAGAGTAGATGAACTAAACTGCTCATTAAATGGAGTTTCACAAGGTGTTTCACTCGAGTGGGTCATCATCACTCCAGATGCGTCAGAGGAATTTCTACTGGAGGATAAACACTCTAAAACCACTAATGAAGATGGAACATGTGATGTCAGACTCTATTCAAGATTAACTGTCCATAGCCATTCACTAGAACATGTAACTATGGAGTGCAGAGCATCTAGCCAGATGACTGACCAATACAAGGAGGTCACAACTGTTGAAATACTGATAACCGAGAGTAAGCAAAGATTTCATTACAATAGTTTACATCATGCAAAAAGTAGAAAAAGAAAATAAGGAAATAGTATCAGTGGCTGCCATTTTCTTCTGACCTAGTTAATTCATTTACTGTAATCACTGCAAGATTCAAGTCAGTTTGGACTCAGAACTGTTTAGGTTTGCCTGTAGCTCAGTCGTATGCCAGGGAATCTAAAGTTTGACAATTTACTGTATTTTTAGCCTAGGCACTTGAGGGTGAGCTTTGAATGGTGTGAGAATTGCTTCCTTAAGGAATGTCCTTGTTGAGACTTCATGTAAACAACCCTTCAGGCCCTCTAGGATTGAAGTAATTGCTTCAGTTTTTCTCTGGCTTACCGTAAGTAAAATACCAGAGATCTGTGGTGTAGTATTTATACAACTACCGGTTAGTTAGACCAACATGTAGTACACTCCTCTCTGTGTTCCACACCTTTGTCTTTGGATCCCTTTGCTTGAGTGTTTCCCCTCCGTTTATATTTGTCAGTGCAGTGTATTTCACTGTTCATTTCATGTTGAGTGTGGTAGATCATGGGAAAATTTAATAATTAAGACATCTGTGAAAGGTCCCATTTGTGTCAGAAGCTACTGTAAGATTCTAATAGAAAGTGGCTGAAATTATTGACACTCACAACTTTCTCTTTTATATATAACAACATTCAACTATATTTTATGTTTGATGTGAGCTAATTATTATTTGTTGCCGGTGCAAGTAGGTGTTACAAACATTCCCACAATCTCTTTGATTCAATTCAGGAGTCTTTGGCTACTTACATTGTATAAGTAATGCAAGTGCAGTGGGTATACATTCAAATCATGAGAGGTGGAAGTATAAAGTATTACTTTGAACCCAAAATGAGCTGAGCTCATCTTTATCCCCCAACTGTATCAATTATTTACCACCTTGCCTCTCCTCAAGGCATGAACACAGATGACCTTCAAACATCTTGTAAGATCAAACCATCATCATGTGTTTGCAGCCTGTCTCATCTGTATCTGCCAGACTGCGTCAATTATTTCACCACATTGCATCAGAAATTAATATTAAGTTGATGTACTGTACCACATCAACTAAAATACTTGGCATGCTGTAAACCATAGCATAGCAAAATTCCTTTTGCATGTATGTAAGCTAGTCTCAGAAGCATGGCTGAGCAACATCATCAAAACCGGATTGTGTTAAATTCTGCTCAAGGTGCTGTACAGTGAGTACTAAGATGACTTTTCATTATGGTCGGAATGGCCCACTTAAGAGAAACATTTTGTGAGAATGAAGAAAAAAAAAAAAAAATTAGATTTTGGTTTCATTGGAGAGATACTGTATGTTTTTTTTGCTCTGCAGATCTCCCAATAAATCCCTTGGCTGCTGGAAATACACTGAGTGCTGTTTAGATTGTACTTTTATAGTAAAGAAATGCATTTTGCAAAGACTGTGGATTGTTGGTCACAACCATTGCCAAATCTTGTTGATTATGCAAAGAACTCTTTGGTATAAGGCATCAGCCTAAAAGACATTTGCTTAAATGTTCAAAATGAACAGTCTGTTAGGTCTTTAAACAGTAACACGGTATGAAACTACAAAAGTACTCATAGAGACTAAAGAATTTGGTTAGAGTTTGTTTAAAAAGAGCACATTTCTTCTTCATCTATTTTATAAGGTTTTCCAGTCGTGAATGGTCACGTTGGTAGACAACATGTAGTACTGCATTTGAACAGAGTAGATGAACTAAACTGCTCATTAAATGGAGTTTCACAAGGTGTTTCACTCGAGTGGGTCATCATCACTCCAGATGCGTCAGAGGAATTTCTACTGGAGGATAAACACTCTAAAACCACTAATGAAGATGGAACATGTGATGTCAGACTCTATTCAAGATTAACTGTCCATAGCCATTCACTAGAACATGTAACTATGGAGTGCAGAGCATCTAGCCAGATGACTGACCAATACAAGGAGGTCACAACTGTTGAAATACTGATAACCGAGAGTAAGCAAAGATTTCATTACAATAGTTTACATCATGCAAAAAGTAGAAAAAGAAAATAAGGAAATAGTATCAGTGGCTGCCATTTTCTTCTGACCTAGTTAATTCATTTACTGTAATCACTGCAAGATTCAAGTCAGTTTGGACTCAGAACTGTTTAGGTTTGCCTGTAGCTCAGTAGTATGCCAGGGAATCTAAAGTTTGACAATTTACTGTATTTTTAGCCTAGGCACTTGAGGATGAGCTTTGAATGGTGTGAGAATTGCTTCCTAAAGGAATGTCCTTGTTGAGACTTCATGTAAACAACCCTTCAGGCCCTCTAGGATTGAAGTAATTGCTTCAGTTTTTCTCTGGCTTACCGTAAGTAAAATACCAGAGATCTGTGGTGTTGTATTTATACAACTACCGGTTAGTTAGACCAACATGTAGTACACTCCTCTCTGTGTTCCACACCTTTGTCTTTGGATCCCTTTGCTTGAGTGTTTCCCCTCCGTTTATATTTGTCAGTGCAGTGTATTTCACTGTTCATTTCATGTTGAGTGTGGTAGATCATGGGAAAATTTAATAATTAAGACATCTGTGAAAGGTCCCATTTGTGTCAGAAGCTACTGTAAGATTCTAATAGAAAGTGGCTGAAATTATTGACACTCACAACTTTCTCTTTTATATATAACAACATTCAACTATATTTTATGTTTGATGTGAGCTAATTATTATTTGTTGCCGGTGCAAGTAGGTGTTACAAACATTCCCACAATCTCTTTGATTCAATTCAGGAGTCTTTGGCTACTTACATTGTATAAGTAATGCAAGTGCAGTGGGTATACATTCAAATCATGAGAGGTGGAAGTATAAAGTATTACTTTGAACCCAAAATGAGCTGAGCTCATCTTTATCCCCCAACTGTATCAATTATTTACCACCTTGCCTCTCCTCAAGGCATGAACACAGATGACCTTCAAACATCTTGTAAGATCAAACCATCATCATGTGTTTGCAGCCTGTCTCATCTGTATCTGCCAGACTGCGTCAATTATTTCACCACATTGCATCAGAAATTAATATTAAGTTGATGTACTGTACCACATCAACTAAAATACTTGGCATGCTGTATACCATAGCATAGCAAAATTCCTTTTGCATGTATGTAAGCTAGTCTCAGAAGCATGGCTGAGCAACATCATCAAAACCGGATTGTGTTAAATTCTGCTCAAGGTGCTGTACAGTGAGTACTAAGATGACTTTTCATTATGGTCGGAATGGCCCACTTAAGAGAAACATTTTGTGAGAATGAAGAAAAAAAAAAAAAAATTAGATTTTGGTTTCATTGGAGAGATACTGTATGTTTTTTTTGCTCTGCAGATCTCCCAATAAATCCCTTGGCTGCTGGAAATACACTGAGTGCTGTTTAGATTGTACTTTTATAGTAAAGAAATGCATTTTGCAAAGACTGTGGATTGTTGGTCACAACCATTGCCAAATCTTGTTGATTATGCAAAGAACTCTTTGGTATAAGGCATCAGCCTAAAAGACATTTGCTTAAATGTTCAAAATGAGCAGTCTGTTAGGTCTTTAAACAGTAACATGGGATGAAACTACAAAAGTACTCATAGATACTCAAGAGTTTGGTTAGAGTTTGTTTAAAAAGAGCACATTTCTTCTTCATCTATTTTATAAGGTTTTCCAGTCGTGAATGGTCACGTTGGTAGACAACATGTAGTACTGCATTTGAACAGAGTAGATGAACTAAACTGCTCATTAAATGGAGTTTCACAAGGTGTTTCTCTCGAGTGGGTCATCATCACTCCAGATGCGTCAGAGGAATTTCTACTGGAGGATAAACACTCTAAAACCACTAATGAAGATGGAACATGTGATGTCAGACTCTATTCAAGATTAACTGTCCATAGCCATTCACTAGAACATGTAACTATTGAGTGCAGAGCATCTAGCCATATGACTGACCAATACAAGGAGGTCACAACTGTTGAAATACTGATAACCGAGAGTAAGCAAAGATTTCATTACAATAGCTTACATCATGCAAAAAGCAGGGAATATGGAGGGAATTAATGTACACTAATAGCAGGAGAACATTTTGCAATGCCATGTACTCTTAGTTGGCTGTTAACTACTAAAAAGCAGATGTCATGTCACTCAGTATGTGTAATCAAAACACTTGGCTGCTGTGTAAGTGTAATGTGAGCTATTCTGCATCTTTTCAATAACCAATTGAGAATTTTACTGTCCATATCCAAAAGATAGTTTAGTGTTATGAGCAACTGTCTTTAAAGTGAACTTTTGAGACTGCATTATTTGGAGAACTTGCAGACATGGCATTAAGAAGGGTACAAACCATTATTACACTGATGTGGTCATTACCCAATGATGAAGAGAAGAGATTCTTTTTAGAGTTTAATATTAACTTGTGCTTTATTTGGTCTACAAGTGGTTTTTAAAATCCTGAATTGTGACCCAAATAAATTTGAGCAATTTTGCACTGTAATGTCATGTTGCACATGCAAAAAGTAATATATAGTTTTTTTTTTTTTTTTTTTCAGGGGGGTATTTTCTTCCATATCACATTAGAGATACATGCTGTTTGAAAAATGCATAATGAATACAGAAGCATAATTTTTTTAATCATTGTTACATAACCACTGCAGAAGTAGGAATTCTCCTGAAAGTAAAATTAATGTTTAACGTTGGTTTAGGATTTAAGTTTCAGCTTGGTACTGTAAGAATTATGTTAGTATATTATTTCCACAGCAAATTTTGTAGACCAAGTGCAGTAGTTGATCATTCAAGTGAAAAAGTCAATCAAGACTAACGTTTAAAACCTCTTCCATGAAACAAAGTTTTTTGAACATTTACACTGACCCTGTATGATTTTGTTGAGTCTATCAAAGGTTGTTGAATGCATGTGATGTGCAGTGTGCTGTAATGAAGATTTGCTTCAATCATGGTTCTTGCCAGATTTTGTGTCAAATGGGCAGAGATCAGGAAAAGGCATCAGCTTGATCATGGCACAAATGCCCAACAGGCATATTGGTCAAGAGGCCTCCCTCTAGGGGTCCAGTGTTCAGTGATTTCAATACTTCTATAAGCAGGCAAATCTCTTAAGGTTTTATGTTCAGATGTACTGTATGTGTGCAATAAAGCTACATTAAAACAGTGCTCATTTGCAAGTTAACAACAGGGCAGTATGCCTAATTAAAACAGGACTGGTTAGAAAGCTTCTTCAGTTGTGGATCTGTGTAGAAATGCCTAAAGTAATCACAGAAGTAACAGTCCAAAAAAAAAAAAAAATTTATTCCTTGAGAGAACTTGTTTGCTTTTTAACTTCAATTTTGTAAGCACTGATGCCCACATTGATATTGTTATAGATCACTAGCACTGAATTATGCAGAATGTGTACGTCTAGTCATTTAATAGTTACATAGTAAAATGAAAACCATTTTATGTCTCACTGTTTTCCCTACATATAGCAAATCACTTTTTGGTTGACTTTGTTATCGTATTATTCTGTATACAGAACCTGACGTTGGGCCTCTGCCACTTCCGGTCATCGATGGGTGTTACAGTCAACAAGAATATTGTTCTCTGACATTGCCAAGGGATGGAGCTCTAACTTGTTCTGTGATGCATGTACCTCCAGAATATACAGTTGACAGGAGGTTAAACATGTTTGCAAATGCCGAGGGTCTTTCCCTCACCATAATCAATGATGACCATCTTCCTGATGTCAGTGGTGCCTTTGACCTGATAACTAGATATCATTACACTGTAGATGAAGATACTGCTCAGTCCTTGATTTGTTGCTCATTGTCAGTGATCCATAACAACAAACTCTTGAACTCATCGACCACCAGCCTGATTAAGTGGCAAGGTACATTATCTTATGAAACTATAGCCTTTGTGTGCATAAAGGGGAGTGTGTGTGTGTGTACGTGTGAACCAACTTGCTGGTCTCACTACTGTATTTTTTGAAAAGGGAGAGGGGGCATGTAATGTGTTTGTGATGCCTTGCTTGGAAACAGACACACTCAAGATGGAATGCATGGCTGATTGATCACATATGGTCAGGGTTTGATCTGGTCAGGTAAGGAAAATGTTCACAAGAGTTTTAAATAATACAGTATCTTTTCTATTAAAGGGTTGAAGTCCTGCTTGGACTTTATGACCATTACTCACACAAAGTACCAAGACAGTTTCTGCTTGCAAGAGTTGAAAGTATCAAGAACTTACTGTGTAAATATCATGTGCAAAATACATTTAAAGTCCTCTGAATAGAACTAAAGAGAAGTGCTGTGTACTAATAGTAAGAGATTTATTTGATTCTGTTTCATGCATACAGTACATATTCTGTCGTATACTGTTCGTTTTACTGAGTTTTGTCATTCTTCTCTTACAGGCACAGAGAATTCCTCTACCGGTATTTCAATTTCAACGTTGACAGTTGTCATAGCCGTGTTTGTGGTAGTGCTTGGTAAGTTATTGCATAATTAAAAGGTAGAGTGCTTGCTGTTAAAGGATAATAGTCACATACTTGCAGTCAAACTTGAAGTGTTTGGTATATCTTATTCACTTGTGCCTCTTGATGTTTGCAAATTTATGGATGATACACCACACCATTAGCATCCTTTGAAATAGTACTTAGTATGTATACCTGCAAGTTGTTTCATCAACTGGGGTGGCCCTAGGGGTATATTGACTAAAGCAACTAGCATGATCTGCTCATAGTTTCAGAAAACATCCTTTCTGTCACTGAGGACAAGTTCTTAATAAATTTTTTGATTTGATCCTTTCTAGAGGTTCTTGCTAAAGCTGGGCAAGGATCTCTGCAATGATGTATACGGTGCACAGTACTTTTTTCGCCTAACTCCTGTTGAAAAATTTTCAATGATAGTTGAATGTCAGTGAAAATCGTCATTTCACAGTTAAAATCCACAAAAAAAAGTTTCAATGATAAATTTCGGATCGATGTGGTTAAGTCTGTCAACAAATTACAATGAATCTGAACGAGCTTTCAAGGATCAATATCAAAGCCACAAATCTTATCAAGACAATAAGGTGTGATGAAGCTTTGTCTGCACCACTCAGTCATTTGTGACTGTGACAGAAGATGGGAAACACCAAACTGTAATGATGTGTTAGTATTTAAACCTGGTTTGTTTCCTGCTGTCAGAAATATGATGAGCAACACTTTAACATTACTTGTAGCTGCACCTCTACATGTAGAGACCTAACATATTGTATACTCAATTAGGAAAGTGTGGAGGGTGGATTCACAGAAAATGGCAATGTTGGGAAAACTTAATGTCAGTATACAGCTGTGATGTATACGATGTGAGTTTATTGTGACTATAAACCTTAACCATTAGTCCTCCATCTTTTCATTCTTCACAAAAATGAAAAATATTTTAAAGCTGTGAAAAGTGTCCACAACTCATAGCCACAAAACCCTCCCTTTTTCTGATGATTATGTTTTTTTTATTTGCTTTATAACATGATTGTTTCCTGTAAAGTAAGCACCTTATTTCCCTTTAACATGCCAGTTAGATATAAGAAAGTTACTGCACCAGTTTTACAAGTGCATGGCTTACAATGATGAAACTTCATCTACCTTGACAGCTGGCCTTGTGTAATTTCTGTTGAAAGATGTCTGTGCTTGCACAGTTACTGTATATGCTATGGTTGCTTGGTGACCTCATAAACAGTGAGGTTCCTGTGGCAAAATGGTACCTTGAAAGCTCAATTTCATTTATTAAATCCAGCACTTTGTACCAAAAGTATTATTCAGTCCACAGTGAGTCCATATTCACACAATACTGTTGTTATTTATAACTGTTATTTTGATAGGTATAGTGAAAGTGCTCATATAGTTTTGAAAAGCAAACTAATTTGTTTTTAATTCTGAGACATTTTGTTTTTCTGAAAATAATCATTGACCTATAACCTCTGTGGAAAACGTTGGGAAAGATTGACAGGCTTATTTTCCCCTACTGCTACCAATAATTTGGGGTACTACTGATTAGCTATTGTTCTTTCATCTAATAATACATATGAATTTGAATATGAATTGGAATAGTTGGTGAGATTTTGAGATTTTTTTTCTGGCAGTCTGTGGTTGTGGTAGGTTGAAATGTGGAAAGTCATCTGGTGTGTTTTACATGAGATGACATTTGTTCACTTGTCATGTAGATGGAGTAATTTATGATTGCCCTTAACTGATGTATTTTAGCTGTCATGTGAGTATACTGTATCTCTCGTTTTGGAAGAAGGTGGTACTGTACCTGTACTAACACTGTGCTGGCTGGAGAATTCTTGACCTCCAATATTAATTTACTTTGCATACTATAGATATTGGAAAGTGATGTACTTTTTTGTTAGTGGCTATATCTGGCAGCCTGTGGTTAGTATGCAGTATTGCAAATGAAACACACGAAATAAAAGGCATTGAATCACTTGGCTTTCATGTTGATTTCCATCCTACATTAAGCAGTAAATACTTTGTGGCACAATGAATTGGTTTTATTTCTTCTTCCATCTGTTAACCAGCACTGACATTCCTCACCGCCATTACTCACAAGCGAGTAAAGAGATCACAGAAGCGAATTGTGTGGGTAAGTGTGGAAGTATTTCTCTTTCTTGCTTGGTTACAGGGAAAAGGTGAACCTACTGTATGTTGTCATGATTGTGTTTATGTGTGTAAACTTAAGATCCTTAGCCTGTATGCACAATACCTAGAGAATGGTGCTCATAAACTGATGTCATTCTTTGTATACATTTCTTCCACACTGAGTGCAAGAACCATATGGGTTTTGGTAATGGTCACGGGTCGTCTGTTATCATTTTGCACAATTTTCTCAAGAATTTTATCTTGGACATATCAGCAGTATGTGTATCAATCATACTGATTTCAAAATCCTTCTTTTTTGGTGAAGGTCAAATGTCAACTGTGGTCAGCAGAATTAAAATTGTGAAAACGTTTTTGTCTCAATTTTTCAAAAAAATACTCTTCAAGTGATCTTATATTTAATATTTATTTTAATCATAATGTGTACAACATTGCTGTAGTTTTTGTAGAGGTCAAGTGCCAACTGAGGTCAGCAGAGGTCAGACTGTGAAAACATATTATTGAACTGTTCTCTGTTACTTAATGTGTGTATCAACCACATTGAGTTTGGGAAACTTACATGAAGATCTGGCGTCAACAGTGGTCAAACTGAAAACCTTGTTGGAGCATTATCTGAAGAATACACACTTGGACCAATCTCATAGTATGCCAATCGGGCTTGGGGTAGTCATAGAATTTGAACTGGCAGTTCTATTAAAGAAAACAATTTGGAGGTGATATAATATTCAATATAGTACATTCAGTTAATCAAATGTTATGTATGACAACCCTGTTATTTTTGTTTAAGTTATTTTGATGTCTAAGTCAGCCAAGGTCAAACTCTGGCAACCTTTGTAAACAGTATGTAAAGAAAGTGAGCAGAGAGGTAAGCCACTTGATAAAATTGTGAATCAGTAAACCGTGTTTATGTGCAGTCAAAATGTGTCCCAACGCATAAGAGAATTTCAGTGGCACGCCTAAACCCAGCAAACACAGTATCTCAAGAACGGAAAGATGCTTGAATTTCAAAGATGGTGTGTTGGTATTCCATTGCAAGTTGATGATCCCTATTGCTTTTCATGGGAATCAAAGGTCACTGAGGTCACCAGAGCTTAAAGTATGAAAACCAGTCAAAGGGATATATCTCAGTTAAGGAATGTTGCTGGGACTTCAAAGTGTTATTGTTGGTAGCACTTAATAAGTTTGTAATGTCTGTCATTTTTTTATTGAGGTGAAAT
The DNA here is from genome assembly GCA_021234535.1 of Stichopus chloronotus. Classification (NCBI taxonomy): domain Eukaryota; kingdom Metazoa; phylum Echinodermata; class Holothuroidea; order Aspidochirotida; family Stichopodidae; genus Stichopus; species Stichopus chloronotus. The sequence goes on from CM037833.1 coordinate 7,988,985, forward strand.
GTCATTGAGTTCAGTTGAGGAAGTATAGTAGTTTTAAAACCGTGTGAACACAGCATCTTTATTAGGGAGTGGTGCTTGAACTGCAAAGATGTTGTGTTGTTAGTCCACTGTAGGTAGACAACCTCTGTTATTGTGTCCCATGGGAGACTGAGAAAATCATGTTTTCATATTTAGTCAAATGTTAAAATTGCACAGAGTTAATGATCTTAGGGATTTGTATTTATAGCAAAAGCCAACTTTTGTAGACCTACTTGTAGATAAAAATTGTGTAATATTTTGGGGAACTCAAGTGTCAAATCTTGTAATCACTGAAGTGCAAGAGGATTGATCGTTCCCATTCCCTCCCCCCTTCCCCTTGCTCCTTGTTAAAAAGTAGATGTTTAATGGCAGATAAATTTTGGTAAATAGAATTCAGTCTCATTTTCTTCAACAACCTATTAAAAGCCCATTATTTTGTAACCTTTTCCAAACAATCACTTAACATCACTAAACATAGCTTTTTAGATTTGTCAGCAACTTATTTGCCAGCAACTCCCTTTCAAGATTAACAAAGTGCTTTGTTTTAGACTCCTTTCCCAGGGGAATTACCCTTAAGCAGGGAAATATTTTGTAGGTTACCTTTGCCAACTTTTAACCACAATTTGGTGTCAGGAACTTTCTGTACACATGTCTACATATGTTCTATACGGCATAATTTTCATATGTGGTTTTCTTTTGTGGTTTATATTCTTGTCTTCTTTTTTTGTTATGATATGGTTCCTTGCTTCTCCCTTAGTCACTTTTTCTAAAGTGATTGTGTGTGTATAAAAAAAAATGGAGATATTGGCAAGGAATTGCAAAGTCTGTTGACTTTCTGGTTCATGGAAAGTAAATGTCAGCTGATTTTCACTCACTGTACAGTAGCTCAGCAAACTTAAATGTCCATCAAAATGTATCTCTGTCAACCAATGAACAAAAAGTGATAAAGAATTTGCATTTACAATATAGCATCTTTCATTTCTTTCCAGTTGTGTTCATTGCAGGATGTGGAGAGGAATGGAGGTAATTAGTACTTTGGTTCAGCAAAACTTGATGTATTTTGAGTGAATTGATTCATTAATGCATATGTGTACTGCTCATGTTTAGTTGTTTGACCAGCTTAGTTACAACAGCTGTTTGTATGCCAAATTTATGCTCTAGGCTGTATATGCATTATAAATGTTGCACTTTTTCCTCCATTTTACAACAGTCTTGCAGTACAATGTGTGTTTGCCTTCAAAATTGCAAAAGATAGTAAACTTAAATGGCATGATGCAGTAACTTCCAAATATATGCCATGGCACCACATGCAGGTACAGTATGAGCATCTGAGGGTTTATGTGTACCTCACATTCTTCAGGTTTTAGTGAGATGTTGACTCAGTCCCAATTGTCATAAAGTAAGCATCGGCTTATACTGGTTTTCAACAATTTCAAAGGAACCCTACATATTGGTGAATGGAGTGGCAATGTCCCAACTCCAACTTCTATTATATAAGTAAGGGGCACGTATTGAAAATTCACTACACCATTTCTGTTCTGATTTGAAGATGTATCTCTGAACACAAGACATGGGAATGGACATATTCCAAACAGTGATGCCCATGCTCATGAGGTGAGATATTTCATAGTGTCATAGTCGATCATTACAATCGGATTATTTAATCTTAATTTGAACACTTCTGTGGTGTTAAATGAATTCTACTTATATGGTAAACATTTTCAAAAAAGGTTGCTTGTTAAAAGAAAATGTTCCTTGCTATGATGGTATACAGAATATAGTGTGAAAGCATTGAAGTGCATTACAAATTTGAAGTCCAAACTTGCTGCTCAAGGCACCTTTAAAATTCACGGAAAACAAGGTTATAGAGTTTCAATTTAAACTATTATTCAACAGCAGAAAAGTAGGACAGAGCAGGATTAGTTGGTATGTTTTTCGAAAAGGTTTCAGTATTATCCAAGTAGATTTGACTTCAGGAGAAATTGATGTGCTATTACTGTAGATAGGTATCCATAGGGGTTAATAATTGCATGTATTGAGAATGGTGGATCCTGTTTTTGATAAACTCAACAATAAATGTGACCCTCAAAGCTGTGCCAACTAACCCCACATGTATACATGTGGTTAGTTGAAACATGGTCAAAACAACATGTGTATCTGTATCTGAAACATTATGCATTGATGCAACATTGTAAGCAATTACTTCATCAGTTTGTGAATGTTGGAAGGTTAACCCAATCTGATCAGGTAAATTGTAAGTAATGTAACCATCTGGGTTGTTTAATTCTTCCTGTCTAAAGTGTCTGTAGGTTATGACCTTTAGAAACAAGTGAATGTGTTGAAAACAACTTTTAGATGGAACTTTTGCAGAAATTTTGTTTCATCATGCCATTACCACCAGTGACCTACATTCCTACATTTAAAGACTTATGTACAGTATATATACTGCAGCAATCATGCATAGTACAGGCATAGTGTAGGTTAATGTTGCACTGCACTATGAGAGTTATGTTCATAACAGGGCATTTGGAACCTGCTTTATGGATCTTGTTTTGTGTTTTGGTCATACTTGTGGGAACGGTCACTGTCATTTTGTTTTTTTCTGTGTATGTCTAACAGCACAGTCTATTCCACTTTGGATTCTGCACCTTGTTGTAGGATAAGGGTGAAACTAGGGGGACATATATTATGAAGTGTGGGTGTTAAAAAAGTCGAAATCAACTTTCACATTACCTACCTTCTTGTTAATACCCTAATGAACATGCAATACAAATGTTTATCATATATTTGTCAATTAAATCATGTAAGCCAATACTACGTACCATTGCTGCTATGGTTTTATTTTCAAAGGTTTTACCATTGCGAGGAAGAAAAGAGGATGGACATTTTATTAGCGAAATTGAGGTGAGATTCAGCACTTGGCATAGACAAGTCATTTAATCAAATTGTTTGTTTAGCATATTTATGGTAAAAATGTGTACCATAACTACATACATGTCAGTGAACGATTTTTACGGTCGTCTGGTTGTCTGTGACGACTAGAAAATCTCCCGGCCTACCAAATCTTCGCAAAAACATGCTTCATGGTTGTCCTACGGACCACCAAATTTTGTGAGGCTGTGAAATGATGGGATTGACTTTGAAATTACGGCATGTAAATCGTGCTTAACATTTCACAACAGTTCCTAAGTGAAAACAACTCACACATTCCGAAACTGAACAACTGATTAGACAGGAGCTGAGATGGTAGAAAAAGTCGACACATACACTGAACCTCCCTTTTCCATGTGGTATGTTCCATAAGACATCTTTCTTTCTGGTTCAAGTAATTATTAGCCTACACTATTTAACTGTAGAAGCAAATATTTCTATTGAGGTTTCATGTGTGTTTGTGTTCCTTTGAACTGAAATTCACTTAATCTTAATTTGAACACTTCTATGGTGTTAAATGAATTCTACTTATATGGTAAACATTTTCATAAAAGGTTGCTTGTTAAAAGAAAATGTTCCTTGCTATGATGCTATACAGAATATAGTGTGAAAGCATTGAAGTCCATTGCAAATTTGAAGTCCAAACTTGCTGCTCAAGGCACCTTTAAAATTCATGGAAAACAAGGTTGTAGAGTTTCAATTTAAACTATTATTCAACAGCAGAAAAGTAGGAAAGAGCAGGATTAGTTGGTATGTTTTTCGAAAAGGTTCCAGTATTATCCAAGTAGATTTGACTTCAGGAGAAATTGATGTGCTATTACTGTAGATAGGTATCCATAGGGGTTAATAATTGCATGTATTGAGAATGGTGGATCCTGTTTTTGATAAACTCAACAATAAATGTGACCCTCAAAGCTGTGCCAACTAACCCCACATGTATACATGTGGTTAGTTGAAACATGGTCAAAACAACATGTGTATCTGTATCTGAAACATTATGCATTGATGCAACATTGTAAGCAATTACTTCATCAGTTTGTGAATGTTGGAAGGTTGACCCAATCTGATCAGGTAAATTGTAAGTAATGTAACCATCTGGGTTGTTTAATTCTTCCTGTCTAAAGTGTCTGTAGGTTATGACCTTTAGAAACAAGTGAATGTGTTGAAAACAACTTTTAGATGGAACTTTTGCAGAAATTTTGTTTCATCATGCCATTACCACCAGTGACCTACATTCCTACATTTAAAGGCTTATGTACAGTATATATACTGCAGCAACCATGCATAGTACAGGCATAGTGTAGGTTAATGTCGCACTGCACTATGAGAGTTATGTTCATAACAGGGCATTTGGAACCTGCTTTATGGATCTTGTTTTGTGTTTTGGTCATACTTGTGGGAACGGTCACTGTCATTTTGTTCTATCTGTGTATGTCTAACAGCACAGTCTATTCCACTTTGGGTTCTGCACCTTGTTGTAGGATAAGGGTGAAACTTGGGGGACATATATTATGAAGTATGGGTTTTAAAAAAGTCGAAATCAATTTTCACATTACTTACCTTCTTGTTAATACCCTAATGAACATGCAATACAAATGTTTATCATATATTTGTCAATTAAATCATGTAAGCCAATACTACGTACCATTGCTGCTATGGTTTTATTTTCAAAGGTTTCACCATTGTGAGGAAGAAAAGAGAATGGACATGTTATGAGGGACAGTGAGGTGAGATTCAGCACTTGGCATAGACAAGTCATTTAATCAAGTTGCTTGTTTAACATATTTATGGTAAAAATGTGTACCATAACTACATACATGTCAGTGAACGATTTTTACGGCCGTCTGGTTGTCTGTGACGATTAGATAATCTCCCGGACTACCAAATCTTCGCAAAAAATGCACCATGGTTGTCCGATGGACCACCAAATTTTTTGAGGCTGTGATATGATGGGATTGACTTTGAAATTAATGCATGTTAATCGTGCTTAACATTTCACAACAGTTCCAAATTGAAAACAACTCACGCATTCCGAAACTGAACAACTGATTAGACAAGAGCTGAGACGGTAAAAAAAGTCGATACATACACTGATCATCCCTTTTCCACATGATATGTTCCATAAGACATCATAACTTTCTTTCTGGTTCTAGTAATTATTAGCCTAAACTATTTAAATATAGAAGCAAGTATTTCTATTAAGGGTTTCATGTATGTTTGTGTTTCTTTGAAGTGAGATCCACCGGAGCAAGTCCTGGATAGACATTTCAACGACGCAGTCAATGGGTTGTTTATACTATAAACTATATCACTCTTCTTATGTCTATATCATTCCCACATACAGTTAAAATAATGGAGGAGTTCCATTGACTCACTGTGTAACACTGTTGACCCAACATTCTCAGGAAGCACTATCAGGCACACTTGTGTCACAAAAAGTTCAACTTGAAAAAATAACACAAGGCACATGTTTTACATTCCAAATAGTCTACATTGTGGTTGTTTTGGAGTCTGGACTGAGTTGTAATCCTGTGAATCAGTATGAGTAAGTCTGTGTGTGCAAGTAAACACTTTCTTACAAACAAGGCTTCTGTTATCATGTTTTTTTTATATGTGACTAAAAGCATTAAAGTTTTTTTTTTTAGTGTGACTGAAGTATTGAAAACTAGCTGGAAGGGGGTGTCAATGTCTTGATGAGGAGGGGCAATTCTAGGAATTCGTAAAACAACTTTTGTAGAAATTTCACCTCTCCCCATGGCTATATGTGCAAATAAATGATATAGGTTGGTTCCAACTCCACTTGGGTTGGAGTCACGAGTTTATGTTGGTTTATTGCAACACTGTTGTAAACACTCTTCAAATATCTCTAAGTTAATTGTATAAAATTTTGATAAACATAAACCACCCTGTTTTGTAATGAAGCATTTAAGACTAAGCAATACATTACACAACAACTAAAAGAGTTTTCATCACTTAGAATAAAAAAGGTTGAAAATCTTAGGCTTGTTGCTCTTGAGTGTGTAGGATGGGCTCCTGTGTAGACTGGGCTAATGTGTAATTATACTGTACATGTTAGGCAATAGGGAAAGTCTCCAAAGATTGTCAAGAAAACATTACTGTATGTGGGACTAAATCTTCAACTGAAAACTTGTGAATATGTTGCGGATTGTTGGTTTAGGGTCTTTTGCACATGACAGGTAAATGTTTCTGTCATTCTTGGTAGACTTGAGTATTTTGTGATTCATTATCACAAATTAAAAAAAAAAAAACACCAGCGAAAATAACTTTACTAGCCTACTGTCTTAGTCTAATGTCACAGGTAACCATGTGTTGCATCTTTTTGGAGACTTTGTGAATACCCAACTGAATACACAGGCCTAGACAGTGGACAAAGATGACTGAACAATTTAATTCAATTATTTACAAGCCAAGGCCCTTCCTATTGAATATATGGACTAGAGCAAATTTCAAGGGACATCGGGCCCAAGGGCCCTTGTTATAGCAACCCCTGGATGAGAAAACATGTTATGTGATGTAAAAAAAATTGTGTATATGGTGGCAAATCTAATGTTCCTTCTTGCTTTTCATTAGAGTGCAATTTCAATTTTTTTCAATACAGGACTACCATTTTTTTTCAGCAGGACAGATTTCATGTAAATTCCTTAAAATCCAGTACTGGTGGTACAGTGTCATCTTTCAAACACGCTACAGAGTTGAAGTTCGAACTTGGTTTGAAGAAAAAATTTAGTTACAGTGAAGATTTCGATAGGTTTCTGATGAGTTCTAGAATTGTTAAACCTTGTTAACAGGTATCCCCAGCTATGTCTGTTCCAGTTGGTTTACATTTTGAGGAGTGCATCAAGTGTGCATTGAGCAGATATCCCTTTTATATTTGATTTTGGTCTTACAGTCACTTGGAGGTCAGCACATGTTGGAAACAAAACATAATTTAAATACATGCTTAGAGGAGAAAGTTTTAATTGTGCTGTCCATCAGGAGTAGGAGCAGTATGCATGTACCATTTGCCTGCATAGTCTTTCGTAAATGTCAGCTTATCAGGTAAATTTGCCTTGACCTGTGTGCTAAGCTCTGTCAAGCTCTGATTTGTTATCAGTTATGGAGCTTTGAGACAATATTTCAAATTCCTATTGTCACTTTCTTTTGAGGATGTACAGCAAGCAATGAGTTAAGTGATGTACCTGTGTTTCAAGCATGTTGTCAAGAGCCTGACATTGGATGTTCTGTATCCAGGGGAAAACACTGTCCTTGTGTTAAGTCCTACTTGTTTCTAGATTTGGTTGTCGTTAATGTCTCTGGTAATAGTCTGACTAAAGGACTTTCTCCACTGAAGCATACCAAAGCAAAGCCAGTCAGGAAGAGCCATTATCTTTAAGTTTTCTATAGATGATGTGTTCAAGTTAATGGATAAGGAGCATTAAACATATTGGCCAAAGTGAGGTTATTAAATCTGCAGTTGAGCTGTTGTTGAAAATGCTAAGACAGGCCTTTGCAACTGAGTACACAAACATAGCCAGTAATGAAAATGTGGTGTAGATGCGTGGATGAGTAGCGACACCCCAGGGGTACTCCATGGTAGAGTGACCGCCGGGTACAGGTGGATCCTGTCGTGTGATATAAATGAAAACGTGTCGTGCCAATGTGTGTGCGTGTATGTGTGTTTGCATCGGCCCCTGTCTTAATTGTGGTTTACTCCAGAATACTTTGGAAAAGTAAACTTGGTAAGGTTGTGCATGATGTCAATAGGTCAAGATGTATTGGTTGTATGGTAAATTGAGTCAAATTTGCTGATTTTTTAGAAAAAAAGCCAGTTTTGACCCAAATTTGGTATTTCTAGTATATCTTGAGAAGTATTTGAGCATTTAATGCAAAATTTTGCAAGAACTTATCTGAGAATGTAATATTCAAGGTATATCACTTTTATAGTGTAGAGAGTGAAATTTGCTGATTTTTTAGGAAAAAGCCAATTTTGCCCCCAAATTTGTATTTCCAGCATATCTTGAAAACTATTAGACCAATTAACTTAAAGCTTGTAAGGACTTACCTGAGAACACATTGTTCAACACAATATTACTGTAAAGGTAAGTCAAGTGAAATGTGCTGATATTTTAGAAAAAAAGCCAATTTTGCCCAGAATTTGGATTTCCACCATATCTTGAGAGCTAATTAAGCATTATATGCAAAATTTTGCAAGGCCATACCTATGAACACAATAATGAAGATATTGTACAGTATATCATTCTTATAGTAAACTGGAGGAATTGTATGATTGTTTGGTACAAAACTTAGAGCCAGCATCTGGGTCAATAGACATCACCTTTTTAACGTTAGCCAAAACATTTTCAGCAGAACTGGCCCCTCTAGTTACTGTAATGTCTTTCAACATCCCTGCCACTTATGCGAACATTATTTTCAAGTCAAACAATAATTTTAGCAGGACCAGGTCCTGCACAGGTAAATAGGAGACTAATGGGCAAATAATCCATAGAGGGATGCTCTTATATCCTGCATCTATCCCAACCCTAACCACTAAGCCTAACCTACATGGAATAACCCAATGTTATAATTGTGTTATGTAGCGTAATATACACAGATACTGTACGTTTGAGCTGTTATTGTTATCGTTACTTGAGCCTAGTGGCAACAGGCTATAAGCTTACTGTAAGTTTGCTACCTTACAGGAGATACAGTATCTGTATTGAGAAATTTTGTTTGGTTCTGCTTACCACCAGTTTATTTTTGAAGAATTTTTGGCTGTAATTTACAATCAGTGCCCGGATCAAGGTCTGTGTGAGATGTGGTTGTAGTAAACTATTACAGTACAAATCCCCATGTGCAGGCCCTGTGTTGAAATCAATGCATGTTGGCGATGAGAAACGCAACTACGTGGATTGCCCTCTTGTTTATATTTGCAATCAGCAAGCCACCTGTGCTTGTACGAATCACCTGCCATCTCTGGGGTCAGTCAGGTCAGACAGTGCTGGACAGCTCCCTGTTTGAAAATATAGGTCAACAGAGGGGGAAGGTTGGTTCCAATTGCTGATCATGAACAATCCTCTGTTATTTCACTTTTAGTAGAAATTTAGTATTTCAGTGTGTGTTGTATGCAAGTGTGTATGTTGTATGTTTACTTAGGTTTGTGTGAAGATTGTTGGAAGAAAGAGAAATTGTGGTATTTGTCCCTATTCTTTGTTGTGTGAGTTCATTGAAATGTTTTAGTAGACTTACTTGTTTTGTTAAATGTATGTAATGGAGCCCGTAATTCTTTTCCAAAAAATGTCAAATATCTAAATAACTCTTCTGGAACTTTTTTTCTTGCTTTTCTTTTTCTACAGGCATAGTTTTAAAGTCAAGTTTAGACATGTCATCCAGTCCTGAGGACTTTCGTGAAACCGGAAAAACGAAATATGTAATAAAGAAAAAAAAAACAGTGAATGCCAAAGTATATAAGTGTACCTTTGAAAGAGGATTTTCGTGCAAGTTTGGACATGCCATCCAAAGCTAAGGACTATTGTGGAACTGGGAAAACAAAAGATGTCATACAAAAGGGAAAAAAGAGTGAATAAAGTGGATATAACTGAGTACCTTTGATGGAGAATTTCCTTGCAAGTTCAGACACATTCCTAGGTGGTGAATTTGATGGTGTTGTGGAAGATGTCGATGTGATTCAAGACGCTGGACTTGACAAAGAAATGTTATGAATGTAACAAATATTTAAGGAAAGAAGTGAACTGCTTTGTATGGGAAAAGAACAAGGCAATGTATATTGCACAAAATAATTCTTTATTTCTTTATGGTGGAGTCCTTCCTACTTCCTTTTTTTTTCATAAAGGTTTTGTGTGCAGTTGGATATCAAAAGAATTCAAGTTTGCAAATGTTCCACAGTAAGTGGTCATGATTTGATCTGATGTATTGTTGTCAGCAATATTGTACAGTATATTTTTATTACATCTTCTGAGTTGTTGCTCTGTCAAGAAGAAATACAACTTTTTTTACAAGCATCATTCTGTCAAGTAACGATATTTCACATCAGATCTGTAATGTTCATTGTTTGACTTGGCATAGTTTCTGTCAAAGTACATGAAAAAAAGATGAACTGTCATCTTTCATAGATGCAAATTGTAAGGTTAGTATGCAGCTGATGACTCTGTGAAATCCAACATATATTACTTCCCCTGAACCTCAAAATCAGGAGTCATGCAGTATGCGTAGGTCAGTGTGGTTTCTCAGTTTCTGTATAATTAGCCTCAGGTTGATTTCCAACAACACAATGCTTACAAAGCTACACAAATTCAACTTAAACAATGTCTGCAAATGCAGTATTTGGCATTTGGGCATCCTCGTGGGTGGAATAGGCAACAGATTTCAATTAAATTTGTTCTTGAAAGAACATTTCAACATGTTCAACATTACCGTATGAAATGTCAACTTTACCCTATGAAATACCAGCTTAACTACGAAATATCAACTTTATTGTATAAAATATCAACATTACCGTATGAAATGTCAATTTTACCCTATGAAATATCAACTTTAATGTATGAAATATCAACATTGCCATATGAAATGTCAACTTTACCATATGAAATATCAATATTACCGAATGAAATGTCAACTTTATCCTATGAAAAAACAACTTAACTGTATGAAATATCAACTTAATTGTATGAAATATCAACATTACCGTATGAATTGTCAACTTTACCCTATGAAATATCAACTTAACTATATGAAATATCAACTTTAATGTATGAAATATCAACATTGCCATATGAAATGTCAACTTTACCATATGAAATATCAATATTACCGAATGAAATGTCAACTTTATCCTATGAAAAAACAACTTAACTGTATGAAATATCAACTTAATTGTATGAAATATCAACATTACCGTATGAAATGTCAACTTTACCATATGAAATATCAACATTACCGTATGAAATGTCAACTTTACCCTATGAAATATCAACTTAACTGTATGAAATATCAACATTATTGTATGAAATATCAACATTACTGTATGAAATGTCAACTTTACCATATGACATATCAACATTACCGTATGAAATGTCAACTTTACCCTATGAAATGTCAACTTAACTATATGAAATATTAACTTTATTGTATGAAATATCAACATTACCGTATGAAATGTCAACTTTACCCTATGAAATGTCAACTTTACCCTATGAAATATCAAATTAACTGTATGAAATATCAACTTTATTGTATGAAATATCAACATTACTGTATGAAATGTCAACTTTACCATATGAAATATCAACATTACCGTATGAAATGTCAACTTTATCCTATGAAATATCAACTTAAGTGTGTAAAATATCAACGTAATTGTATGAAATATCAACATTACCACATGAAATGTCAACTTTATTGTATGAAATATCTACTTTGCCATATAAAATACCAACTTTGTGAAATGCAAAGTGTACCGTATGAAATACCAACTGTACTTTATGTAATATCAACTTTACCATATTGTATGAGATATCAGCATTACTATTTAAAATATCAACTGTACCATGTCAAATATCAACTTAACTGTATGAAAGATTAATTTTGTTGTATGAAATATCCGCTATGCCATATGAAATACCAAGTTTGTACAATGCCAACTTTACCATATGAAATATCGACTGTGCTGTATGTACTATCAACTTTACCATATTGCATGAGATGCCAACTTTACTATTTGAAACATCAACTTAAATTGATTCATGAAATATCATCTTTGCTGTACAAATGTCAATTTTACCATATCAAATTTTAATGTTACCACACCACATACATTATCAACATCATACTGAGTAGATGATCCCTATCATTTTTGGTTGAGGTCAAAGGTCATTTGAGACCACCAGCGGTCAAAATGCAAAAACCTTGTAAACACGATATCTCAAGAACGGTAACTGTGACTGATGTCATACTCGGTGTATGGGTTGGTCATATTAAGTAGATGATCCCTTTTTTTGGTCAAGGTCAAAGGTCATTTGAGGTCACCAGAGATCAAACTGTGAAAACCTTGTGAACACAATATCTCAAGAACGGTAACTGTGACTGATGTCATACCTGGTGTATGGGTTGGTTATTTTAAGTAGATCATCCCTAGTATTTTTAGTCAAGGTCAAAGGTCATCTGAGGTCACCAGAATTCAAACTGAAAACTTTGTAAACACGATATCTCAAGAACTGTGACTGATGTCATACTTAGTGTGTAGGTTGGTAATATTGAGTAGATGACCCCTATTGTTTTTTGAGGAGGTCAAAGGTCGTGTGAGGTCACCAGAGGTTCAAACTGTGAAAACCTTGTAAACACAATATCTCCAGAAGGGCAACTGTGACTGATGTCATACTTGATGTGTGGGTTGGTCATATTGAGTATTTGATCCCTATTGTTTGTGGTGGAGGTCAAAGATCGTTTGAGGTCACCATAGGTCAAACTGTAAAAACCTTGTAAACACAATATGGAAGGGTAACTGTGATTAATGTCATACTTTGTGTGTAGGTTGGTTATATTGAGTAGATGATCCCTATTGTTTTTGGTCGTGGTCAAAGGTCACTTGCGGTCACCAGAGATCAAACTGTAAACACAATATCTCCAGGAATCTAACCTTGACTGATACTTGATGTGTGGATTGTATATACTGAGTAGAAGAATCCTTTTGTTTTTGGTTGAGGTCAAAGGTCATTTGAGGTCACCCAAGGTCAATCTGAAAACCTTGCAAACACATTATCTCCAGAAGGGTGATGGTGACTGATGTCATACTTGATATGTGGGTTTGCCTTACTGGGTAGGTGATCCCTATTGCTTTTTGTGGAAGTCAAATGTCATTTGAGGTCACTAAAAACAGGTAATTTGGGTTAAAAAGGCTCACTAATGTGGTGTTTCAAGCACAATGACTGTAGTTATCTCATACTTGTAATATGGGTGATTCATCTTTGTTATAATATAACCATGTTGCAAGGAATCACAAAGCCTTTTGGCGTTCTGGTCTGTCAATGGAGTGGTGTGATGCTTAAAATTTTAAAGCAAACATGCTTCTTACTTTGTTTTCATTTTCCAAGCCACAGTGTTTTTAAATGTGTGAAACTATTCATGACACTTTGTTTTTGATATTGTTGATTTTTTGTCAATATTTTATTGTCATCATTAAAAGTTTTGAAGCAAATATGTATCGTTATCATTCTCACTTTTAAATGTGCTACAATAATAGCTTGCAGTTGTAGTTGTGGATCTTTTTCAAACGTTCTATTGTCACTACTTTCATTCATATTCAACATTGCTTTTCGTGACTACATGGTGGCGTAAGTTTTAGCACTTTGTGTATAATTACTGCATTCTTTTCTTCAGTGTTTGTTTACCTTTACTTCATTGTAAAGCGCTTTGAACGTTTTACATAAGAAGCTCTATAAATGTAATATTGCAAGCAGTACTTTGCATTCGGTTTTCATCTTTGATATTTTGATCATGTTGTATATTTGTCTCGGTAAATAACTTAAACTTTTTGTTCCATGTCCACTTAAGAGTTCCCCATATGCTTCTATAACACTTTTATGCCATAGACTCAACAAAGCGTTTCATCTAAGTTAATGTAACTGTTCTAACTGCACTATTACATGTTGTAAACCATTATTATTGTATATTTAAACAATAGGCAATCATTTTTTTTCAGTAACTATATTTGCGTTATGGTAACAGTTAGGTTTGAAGAAATCATATCAATTAAAATGTATATTATGTATATAAGTAAGCAGCTGAAATACGTGGTTGATGTTGTCAACTATTGATAATTTTTTGTAGTTCTGCAGATAACAGTAGCTGTTGTCAGTGATGGGATTTGAAATTTAAAATGCAGTATGAATACATTTTGCATAAAATGTCTGGGTTTTCAATTGCTTAGCTTCCTTGTACACTCCATTAATGTCAATGATCTAACAATTCTTTAATATTTTTTTATTTTTCACTTTACAGCATCACCAAGATGTGTTTAAAAAAAAACGATTTGCATTATACACTTCCCTAGTGCATGTAAGTTTGTCAAAGTGCTAGCAAACCTATGGCACTCTGTAGAAAAATAAAAAGCCACCATTTAAGCATGTTAAAAATAAAAGCCACCGTTTAAAAAGGTTTACAGAGTCAAGCAGTTGAAAGTAAATTGATACCAGCTCTGTGAATAGTGAGACAAAATTGAACAATTTTACAGTTACAGTATAATTTTTCATAGCAAGGGAGTTGTGAATAATTTTTGGTTTACTTGAGAAGAGAAACGTGGTCAAGATCCATGTGCATGTACGCATGCGCATGTCCATGTGCACACAATATCTCAAGGTAGGAAAGATGGACACTCTTCATTTGTGGTATGTGGGTCTACCATATTGAGAGGAAGAAACCTTTTCCTTTGGTGAAGGTCAAAGTTCATCTCGGTCACCAGATGTCAAATACTGAAAACCATGTGCAGACAATAGCTCAAGATAGGAATGATGGATCATGGACACTTACTTACATACTTAGTACATGACGTTATAATCGTGCTAAAACCATGCTAAAGCGTACAACAGACACTCTTTCATGCTCAGTTACACATGTATTACGATAAGCATGACACCTAATACCCCTTGCCAGGCAGCTCAAGAAAGCCTAGACATTGGATTGACACACCTGAATTACTTTAGGAGAACGATGTTTAATTGACCATGTGGATTATCACAGCATGGGGTGATAAAACTGACCTAAGGCACCATGACAATTTGCAAGAAGTTGAACTCAGTAGAACAAAAGAAGACTGAGGTTGAAGTCAGTCCCATTTTAACGTACGAATAACGGCATGATATGGCTTGATCATATAGAAAGAAAGAACCCTATTGTTTTTGGTGGCAGTCATCTGGGGTCACTTGAGGTCAAATACTGAAAATGTTGTGCCCACAATATCTCAATTTAGGAACAATGGCTACTTTTCATGCTAAGTATGTAGCTGTAATATAGTGAGAGGAAAAATCCTACTGCTTTGATGGAGGTCAAAAGTCATGTGGCGTCAACAGGGTCAAAAACCTTGTAAACGCAGTATCTCAAGAAGGATAACTTGTACATATCTCATATTTTGGATGAGGGTGCACCTTATTGACTACAAGGAGCCTTTCTACCTTGATGGAGGTCACAGGTCATTTAAAATCAACAGGAGTCAAATTGTGAAAACATTTACAGCCTTGTAAACACTACAGCACAGTACATCTCAAGAAGGAAAGCGTGCACACGGCTCAAATTTTGTTTCTTTCCTAATTACAAAATATACCCGTAAATCCTGATTTGTGTATTCCCCTACCCGTGGTGAATATACGACCGTGGACGATGTTAGTACGTGGAAATCCATGGAGAGGATAATGCACCCTCTGGCTCGTACCAGTTACTGGTTACACAACGGAGTACTGTTGTACACTCACTAACACGGGAATTGGGAATCATTGAGGTCATGCTCTATATTTAGCCGCCTGAGCGTAAGTTATTTGCCCTTCAGTGAGACCTTCAACAATAGGCCACTTTGTTTGAAAAGTGGACGTAATGGATACCGGAGCTCTCAACAACAGCGTTACGCACGGCTCTGGTGTAAACTCTTGGCTTGGCGAGGTATAGCCATAAATTCCTTTGGAACCACTGTCTGGATTTTTGGGACTATGTGAAACTTGTGAACTGAACCCCATGACAGGCCGTTTTACATTTTATTCCGTATCTGGTGATATCAGCAAATGAATTTGTGATATCAGCAAATCATTTGATGATACCAGCAATTATTTGCTGATAGCATCAAACAATTGCTTTTTTTTTTTTGCCTCCGTATATTTTATAAATCGGTGTTCTACTGTAGTTGAAATTGCAAAATGTATACAATATTTACAAACATGGTAGACTTTTAAGCTTAAATTATACAGTAATTCCGAATGAGACATTTAATGATGTAAAGAGTAGGCCTATATGCAGTACACATATTACTGTATGTGTATATTTACAACGCACTGTCTGTTGGATACTATCTATAGGAATACTGTTTGCATAAATGTCATAATGCATTAAGATAAAGAAGGCTACTGTTAACAAACGAGTGATTAAACATTCTAGCAGAATAAATCTGGACAAACAGCAAAGGCAGACTGTAATTCAGTATATTTTATTTTACGGTTCGTATGTCTTTTAATTCTAAGATTGTTGTATCGTTCTATGCTTAAGGCAAATTTGAATTTGAAGAAAAAAATCGTCAGCACTTGGATTGCGTTCACTTCTTTTACACTCGTAAACATAATACTTCAAATGGCAGTACTTGTCACCATAGAGGGTACATGAGAACAACGTTAGTACAACGTGGAAAACATGCGTGTTGTTAAAAATATGAAGTAACATTTTCCCAGTAATTTTCGCCAAAAAGAAACATCGAAGGCTTTCATCAACAGTTTTTAGCCCATCCGCCTGTAAATTCTTATTCTGTGCAGAGTAGGTCTGCTGTTAGGGCAAACCCGCACGCCTGTCCTGCTGTTATGTAAACGTTGCATACTTTAATTGCAAGTACATACTGCAAATGTGGGTAGTATGCAGCTGCGCCAAAACACAGTCTACACTGTGTATGCATGCTACAGCACTAAACCAAAGCAGCATGATATGAACGACTGCCTTACCAACGCTTATTTTAAAGAGAGGTTGATGAAAACTGCGATAATGTTGTTAAGGCTTCAGACTCCCTATTGAAACAGTTGAAACAAATCAATTCCTACAAGTACCTTGGGTTGACGATTACTAATAAGTTACAGTGGGATGCTCACACACGCGCTATCCTTTCAAAAGCGAATTAGCGAATGTTTTTTGTACGTAAGTTTAATGACTTTAAGTTAGACCCCACCCTTATTTCCCTGAGAGCAACAAGTGAGACTATGCTCACCTTTTGTTTGTCAGCCTGGGGTGGGAATGCAACTGGCTATGACTTGAAAAAGTTGGATAGAGTAATTATGAAAGCTAAGAGAGTGTGCCAATCAGAGGTTTTAAGTTCAATTGAAGAGCTGTTTGAAAGGGTATCAGGTAGGAAAATTGAATCGTTAATGTTGTCTAATCATCCCCTGAGTAATGAAGTTGAATTTAGTGAACGTACAGGAGGGGCAATTGTTATCAAATGTAGGACGTAAAGATACAGAAGATCGTTTTTACCACGGGCTACATTAAGTCTTGCCAACAGTTTTATAAGGAAATAAGGGCATTTGTATATTCATTTTATGTGTTAGTGGTTTTAGGTATATATTTGTCTTATAATCTTCCATTTCAAGTTTTTGACTGCTTTATGTGTTTCTATATGGTTTTTCATTGTTTCTCTTATGTTTTATGTTTTATGAGATGAAATGGCACCAAATTCCTTTGATGGTCAATAAAGACCCTTATATCTTATATATCTTAAGGTAAGAGATTTCACTCACAAAAACCGTCGCTGGATCTCACGAGTGTATTGTTATCTGTGTACGTACACGTTTTATTGTAGCTACTACATCACCTGTTCAGGAAAGCAGAATCGACTGTCAAAAGTATGGAATAATACCTCTATTGGTCAAAAATGTCAACAGCATTTACATGACATGTGCAAAAGACCCTAAACTAGCAATCGGCAATATTTTCCCAAACTTTAATTAGAACGTTTCTCTTACAAGATATTTTCCCACAGAGTGACTTCGGACTTTGCTGTAGCCTAAAATATAAACGTACGTACTGAGATAGAGCCTAGATAACACAGTTGTATTACTAACTGCTGTGCCTTACACTTACGGTAGAGGAACATACTAGAGTAAGATTTTTAAGTAAAGTTGGATCCAAACTGCTTGAAAATGTGCTTTATGTTGTCTTACATATTGCTAAGCCTATAATGGATCATCAGGAACAGGATGACATATTTATAAAAGAATTACATTCAACTTTCAGAATGTATGGAGAAGATTTCACCATATAAAGTGTTACGACAAACCAACACATTTTCATAACTACAACTCAGTGCAGTTGAGACCAAGCCCAATCATATTTACTCATAGCCATGGTGGATGGGAAAGAGAATTCACCGGTACTCCTAAATGTGCTACTTTGAACGTCCTTATATCTTTCATCCTTCCCCCACCCATGTGTTCGGCACTGACCACTCAATTTGTTCAAGTTAATAGTTGCATATTGTCACTTTGAAAGTACAGTGATTTCATGAAATTTCAACTTACTGCTCCTACGGGTATACCAAGTAGTTCTATAGGGAGCAAGGAAAATTGCAGCGAGTAGAATCGGGCATGAACGTTAATGCAACGTTTATTTAAAGGCAGAGTAAATCCATGAGAAACATTAATAGAACTTTTTGTCTTCAAATTTTATTCTCATTTAAAGTAAATCTTGGAGATATTGACACTGTTTACACAGACATGTGCGTGTACTTTACATTCCTACACGACAACACTATGTTATGTGCAAGTAACACAGTAAACTTTGATTCCACGAAAATGTCCGGTATACCAGGTAATACCAGCTTTGGAGCCGTCGGTATACCGATAGATGCTTTTGCTTGTACCGACACAGCTTACTTGTAAACGCAATATATCAAGAGAAGAAGCTTGAACAGATGTCATATTTGGCATGGACGTGTATCACGTTGATTACAAGATCCCTGTTGATTTTAGTGGAGGTCACAGGTCATTTGTGGTCAACAGGGTCAAATTGAAAATATTGGAAGCACGATATTTGAAGAAGGAAAACTTGGGCAGATCTCCCACTTGAATTGTAGGTGTAGCTCATTCAGCATACAAGAATTGCATTGTTTTGGTGAAGGTCAAAGGTCATTTGCTGTCAACATGGTCACATTATGTAATTCTCATAAATATCATATCTCAAGAAGGGAAGCTTAGACAGATGTCGTATTCAGTATGTAGTTCCCACTCAGCACAAAAACCACTTGGTCTTTAATGGAGGTAAAAGGTCATCCGATGTCTACAAGCTTCAAATTGTGAAAAACTTACAGACATGACCTCAAGAAGGAATCCTTGTACAGATCTCATATTTCACATAAAGCATACGTAGTGGGACACATGCAGATGCTATTATATCAGATTCAGAAGAAAAATATCGTTTTCTGATCATCGAAACCACAGTGCATTTCTGCATTCTAGTTGGTTTTGAGGAAAAGAGAAACCTATGCGGTCATGATGGCACTTCTATGTGTGTGTGTGTGTGTGTGTCACGCTTCGTTTATAAACACAATATCTCCAGAACGGTACCTTTGGTTGATCTCATACTTGGTGTGCAAATTGATCGTACTGAGTAAATGATCCTCATTGTTTTTGGTGGATTTAAAAGGTCATTTAAGATCACAAGAGGTCAAACTGAAAAGAGAAGAACGTTCTAAACACAATAACTCCACAAGGGTAACCGTGATTGATCTTCCACATTGTGTGTGGGTTGGTGATACTAAGTAGATGATCTCAATTGATTTAAGTGGAGGTAAAAGGTCATTTGAGGTCACCAGAGGTCATACTGTAAAAACCTTGTACACTCTTCATTTAAAGAAGGGTGTGAGGAATGCCATACCTAGCATGTTGATTGTTCACATTGAGTTCAAGTTAGATGATATCGTTTATTTTTGTTGAAGGTCAAAGTGCATTTTTTAGTTACCGGTGGTCAAACGGTCAAAATCATGTAAATTTATATCTCAAAAAGTGAAACTTTGAAGAATCTCTTGCGTCGCATGTCTACAGCTCATATTCAGGACTATTTCTTTTGGTGGAATTTAAAGGTCATTTGACGTCACCAGTCACAATATTCAAACCCTGATATTATCTCAAGAATGGTAGCTGCAAGAATTTCCTCCTTAGCACATGTATTGCCCCATAGTGAATAGATGGTCGCTATCAATTTTTGCACCTATTACTATGAGAGGAGTTGAAAGGTCCTTCAGTGTCAAAAGCTTATTAACATGATGTTTCAAGAAGAATAAACTGTAATTAATCTCATTCTTGTCATGTGGGTAATTCATGTTTGTTATAGTGTAGCTGTATCATGCATTATCTCTTACACTAAAATAGAGTCCCTCCAACCTCACCACTTCATTAATTTTGTCTCGGTGAGGTTCAACTTATTATAATCTCTCATCACTTCACAAGAGTTTTAAGCGTGAGATATTCATCTGGTAAAGTAGTTCAGGTGTGTCAATCCAATGTCTACGCTTCCTTGAGCTGCATAGCATTGGGTGTTATGTGTCATGTTGATAGGCAAAGCATGGGCAATTGATCATGGAAGAGTGTCTCTTGACCTTTTTGCACAATTGTAACGTATAGGGTGGCAAGGAATCACTAAGCCTTTTGTCGATCTGGTTACATATTTTGGTGAATTTCCAGTAAATGAAAACATTTATAGGATGTCTTTTTTAATCAAAATTATGTTGACGTTTGAGATGTATACAAATCTCTTTGGTGTGCAATGGATGCCCGTTCTCTACTTTGCAATGCCATCGATCAATCTTCTCAAGTATTGGACTGCCAATGACCACAATAGGAAACTCTCCCCCTGAAGCTACAATCTTGGACAAAATGCCTTGGGACAAAGGGTACATTCACTTGTATAGAGCAACATTGGAAAGGGACGTGGGGTTTCATGTTATCCTCTCACCTAAAATTCAGTACAATATTTGCAACGTACGACAAAGTGTCCCAACAATTTTGTCCAAGATTGTCTGAGACTTTCGACAGGTGAGCAGCAAGCGCTGGGCACAGGAAAAAATCGTTAATTTGAAATAATTTAAACAGCAAAATGAGGGGGGGGGGGTGATATTCCTTGCAACAAGAAACATCAGCAGTGCATGTTCGGCATGTTTGGGGCTTATATTGAAGTTGGTTTAGTGTAATAATATTATTGTCTGAATGTTGGCAATGTCACTAGGGAGTATAGGGAGGAGTAAGACAGTCAAATCCATGTATTTTCACTAAATGTGTTAACTAAATTGCAGTCATTGGGGAGGTAACATCAACTCCAATGCATCTTGGCGACCAGGAAACTACTCTAAAACATTTTGTATGATACATATGACGTATTTTCGGCTCAAACTCTGATATTAAGACAGGTACCGAAGAAAAAAAAAAAAAAAAACAGCCCCCCCCAAAAAAAAAAAAAGTTAGTGCTTCGTTGAAGAAGATGTTGATGAAGATATCGATGTTCATTTGTTATTTATTCAAATTGTTCACAGTGATGACGTGGTGTCTGGTATTAAAGTAACTACGCTGAATGAATATTATGACTGACTTGCAGGTTAATCTGGGTAAAAAAGTGAACTATCTTTATACAAAAAAAAGCCCTAAAATGCAAATTGAATAAATGTGACGTTTGCTCATATTCATATAACAGTGACATTGTGGCACGCATTCTATTGTACCGTACATGGTGCACTGTAATATGTTAGAGATTTTAAGCAGTTTCAACGGACTTCAGAGTACATATTAGTTGTTAGAGCTACATCATTCTATTAATATACATATACATATATTACGTTATGTTATATATTAATGAATGAAAAATGAGAAGTTGACAGATATTTGAGTTTAGAAATGGATAATTGAGCAGTGAAAACACTGTGGTCATGCAGTGAATCGAACCCCGGCCTCCCCGTCCAAGCTGACTTAGACCTACCAAGAGCGTTCGACAGTATAGGTTAAGGAAACCCACGTTCTACCAAATGTTTTGACAGGAAAATTTAGGCAACCCGTGGGAAAATTTCGTAGATTACAAGAGTGAAGATTACATGTGTTACCAGCTTCATGCAATGTAAAACTTGCAGTCACAAATCTTGATTTAGCGGCAAAAAATGTGGAAAAACCAGGCTTTACTAACGTTCTACCATTATTTTAATATTAAGCTGAATCTACAGTTCTGGCTTTAACGCACTTTGGTAGAACGTGGAGCTACTTCAGAATATAGTATAACTGGGATTCCTACCAGCATTCTACAATTGCAGTAACACTCCTGTTGTAACGCACTGCAACAGCTGCCAATCAATGTTATTTCTAAACGCAACCATTTCTGTCAAAACCATTAAACAATCTATTCATTCATGATCACTCGTTTTCAACAAAACGTATACAAATAAACCCCTAATCTAAAATTAAACTTGTTATGTCCATAGTCGAAATTCAGAATTCTTTCATTTGAAAATACCTTGGGACATCCCGCGCCCCGGTCCAATGTTGGCTATAGGATTACTGTTCAAAGGGTACATTCACTTCTATAGCGCAACATTGGAAAGGGACGAGGGGTTTCATGTTATCCTCTCACCTAAAATTCAGTATTATATTTGCAACGTACGACAAAGTGTCCCAACAATTTTGTCCAAGATTGTAGGTGAAATGACTTGGCCCATTTCGTATCGATAGAAAACCGCAAATAACACACTGACCTTGATACTTCTACCACTTGTTCACAGTCCAAGCAAAGACTAGGGGGTGACCCTAACTACTGAAAATATCAAGACATAATTCTCATTAGTAATGATAAGCACACTTTTCGTTAATTTCGGAACATAAATTACCAGTTTAATACGTTTTTGGTCCAAAATATCAGCAATTAAATGGATTGGTGTGGAAATTTTTAATTCTATGATTTTTCAATTTTATTTTGGTGCATAACTTATCTGAATCTGGACCGAGTTTCGTGATCCAAGATTCATTTGATAACTAATTTAGCAACTGAATTAGATTCTAGTTACATTGAGTTGAGTTTGAGTTGAGTTTATTCATTCACGCATGTATATATATACAAATAATTTAATTATATAGGTTACTTGTTTCGTAATTATTAAGTACTATATACACATACATGAAAGGGACGTCATAAGCTCTGAGAAAGCTTGAGGTGACGTCCAACAGAAAATAAACAAAGTTAAACTAATTGGGAATGAAGATCAGGTGACTTAAGAACAACAAAACTTTACAATAGTTATTTACAACAAAAATTTTACAACAAAAATGTAAATGAAATAAATAAATAAAAATAAGAAAAGAACCTTAGGAGTAGGAAGAAAAAAAGGGGGGGAGGAGGGAGGTGGGTGGATGTAGGAAAAACAAAGGGAAAAGGGATGAAGAAGGTTTTCTACATCACTTGTAATAAATCAGTATTGCATAGTATATTTATCCAAGATAAGACTCTTAATTTGTCTCTTAAAGCTATTTTTTTGTAGGGCACATTCGAATATCCATAAGTAAAGAATTCCAAAGGTCGGGGCCAGTGTGTCTAATAGATCGATGGGCGAGAGCTGTTTTGGGGGTTTTCTAGATAAACATTTAAAGAAATTCGGGTTGGATAATTGTGGATAGCAGAGTTGATGCGAAACATGTGTAACAGGTTGGCGGGCAGTTCTTGAGTATGGAATCTGTACATAAAAAGAGCAATTTGGAGGTAATGAATATCGTGTATAGGAAGCGTGCGTAGCTCATAAAATAATGGATTCGAATGTGCCCGATAATATGAGTTCGTACAAATCCGGACAGCTTTTTTCTGGAGAAGAAGCAAGGAGTTAATTTTAGATTTTTGACAAGCCCAAACAATATTGCAGTATGAAATGAAGGGTAGTATAATCGAATTATAAACAGTAATCAAAGTTCGTCGAGGAATATAAGAACTTACTTTATACAATGCACCAACTCCACGTGATACAGACGTAATAACGTTAGCTATATGAGAATTCCAGTTCAATTCCTCATCGACAGTAATACCTAGGAATTTACTACCTACTTTTTGATCAATTTTCATATTGTCAATAAATATATTAAACGAAGGGTTAGTGTTAATTGACCTTTGATTCTTGAATAGCATAAAGTTCGTTTTATTTACATTTAATGATAACCTGTTACTTCTGAACCATGTGGAGACCTTGGGTAACTCCGTATTCATAGTTTAAATAAGATGCTCAAAATTATGGTGAGATAAAAATACATTCGTATCGTCAGCAAATAAGATGAAATGAAGTAATGAAGATGAGTTACAAATATCATTGATATATATGAGAAATAACAAGGGTCTAAGGATAGAACCTTGGGGGACACCACATCTGATCAATGAAGTATCAGAGTTTACATTATTGTAAGTAGTGTACTGTTTTCTGTCTGAAAGGTAGTTTTCAAACCATAAGAGAGGAATTCCTCGAATACCATAAACATTTAATTTGTTTAGTAAAATATGATGGTCAAGAGTATCGAAAGCTTTCCTAAGATCCATAAAAACGCCAAGTACATGTTCTTTTTTGGATAATGAAATTTAAATCTTATCACAAAGCTCAATAAGAGCAATATCTGTAGATTTGTGTTTTTGAAAGCCATATTGACATGGAAAGTGTAAGTTGTTTTTCATAAAGAAAGAATACAGTCTATTATATACAACTCATTCGAGGATTTTGGAGAAGCTAGAGAGGATAGAACTTTAAACTTAAAAAGACAAATCAATCCTAAAAAAGAAAATATTTTGAAGGTGGATGCCCAGTATCATACGGTTCACAACGAAAAAGTCACGAAATCAAGATCAAATTATAAATGTCCAGCGTCCAAGGTACAGAATTTTCTAATGATTTTAAATCTGGTTAAGTTTGTCTGAGCATTGACAGGTGTCACGTTATTGCATGGAAAGCACCAAGTCTTTGACAAGGGATTGTGTTGGTTTTCTTCGGAACTTATTCACACAACCTTTATTTTCATATCTTGTTCCATTCGATCGTTGATATAAATACTGTTGAAAGATATTCCCTTAATTTGGAATAATCAATTGCGCAATGTGAGTCCTTCTTGTGCAACTCACTTAAAGCTAGCCGAACACTATACGACTTTGCGCGTTGCAACTCAACTCGATCGTCGGATCTCCAACAGCCGTGTAGTGTGCATGAGTTTACGACTGCGAATGTCAGTTTTAGGACCATTTTTAAGTCGCATCGTCCTCAGTCGGGAAGAACGAACATGTTGGTTCTTCCCGACTCTGTACGGCGACAGTCGCAAGGGACTGAAAAATCTGACCAATCAAAATTACTGATTTATATTGCACGTGATACAAACGGTGAAAGTTGTCTGATGCTTGTTCCGGTGACAACTTTTGACGTAACTTTGTGTAAATACTCAGTTGAAAAGATGGATTTATGGACCGAGTACGGTGAGTAGAGATAAGACAAACTCGTAGAAATGAGGGAGGAACGACCTGTACTTAATTAACTGCGGAAGCAAAAGCTATTCCTATTTGAATTCTTGAAAAAAAAAACCGTTGAAGAGATTGCCGAGGCATTCGACATTACTGGTGAGCTGTAAACTTGCAAAGGCCTCGTATGCTCTTCTGTGCTGTTGTAGTGTAACATAATATGTATGGCAGTAGTATGCACCTGCCAAACGTGGGTGTGTACTTCCTAATCGTTCCACCGACAACGTAACAGCCAGTTGTATAGAGTGCGCGGCCCTTTCGTGCGACTAAAATCGTGACGACGGTTCAAAACTAGGTCACCACGATTAGTTGAGTTGGGCCCGACGCGCAAAGTCGTATCGTGTGCGGCTAGCTTTAACAGCTCTTTCTGTGATCGAAATGTTGAAAGCTTATTGTTTCATTTCCTAGCATGTTGAATAGAGAAAGCTTGTATACCCAAGTCACAAAATAACAAAAAGAAATTGGTCACAATTCATGAGGGGTGAAGAAGCTTTCCATAAAACGAAAGTTATTTGAGTAGTCTAAGAATGATACTGCAACTTATTGCGGAAATCTGCCTTTTTTATTTGGGTGAGAAAACTTCAGCCTTTAATATCATGGCTTGCGAATGTCCCGTGAAGCTTGGACTTGGACCATTTGAATTTATTGGACATGTGCAAATTCGGTGACATATATTTGGGTATACTACACATGATACTACATCTGGCTTTAGGTACCATTTTATCATAGAACAGTCTAACTTGCTCAGCATAGTTACCGTCACTCACAATTTTTTTCTTGACTTTGACAAGTTGCCGCCCGCAACAAAAACATAAACTACCAAATAAAATTGCTTTTATTAAGCTAAATAAGATATTCCTGGTAATGGTATCACCTGCTAGTTGAGCCTTTAGCGCAAGCAAATGGCAGTAAAATATTCGTAGTGTTATCTCTCATTCAATAAAATATTTTGAACTCACAGAAGATATTATTCTTACACCTAGTGAACTTTATAATTAAACTTTTACTAATCGTTGACATTATATGACCCTGAATGAAAACATCAACTAATATTAACAATGCTACAAACTACTACTCTTCAAATGTCTATAGGGCATACGGATTGATGCTGTTGTAATCTGTGCAAACTTGTGGGACGCCATCATAGAAGTTCCTGTATGTGCCATCCCCTTGACGCCGAGAGTCACTACACTGAAATTTTCGTCTCGAAAACAGTTATACATGACGTTATTGAACACGATGGTGAATTGAAGTATACTGAGCTCAAACGACCACTTGGTTTACTTTATTAGCTTAAACTTAATCATCACAATACATTCGCTTCTTACAACTAAACAGCTACTCATACTGATCAATTTATAGAGCTGGTTTGGAACACAGTGCAACTTTACTACTGAAGATGTTAGGACGTTGGTCTCTCGGATGGTTTTTCTTCTTTGCCGTTTACTTTTCCCCCATATGTTTAATACCTAAAATCAGCGGCTATTTTGAGCAACGAATTGTAGGAACTGCTGGGCAAAATATTGTACTTCCTTGCACTTCAACTGGACCAGATTCTTTGAAGAAGTGGCGTTACAACTCAGGACTTCTTTTCTCAATAAGAAATAGTGTTAACAAAGACACTACTAAGATGTTAGCCTCGAATAATAGCTATAATCTTATCATCAAAGAAGCATCAGTGTCAGACGAAGGAACGTATGTATGCGTGAATAATGATACAATATTTGCGGAATATGAAGTTGAAATAAGAGGTAAGATAAACTCATGATTTTGTTTTCATGATTCAAAGTTGCGTAAGTTTTGCAAATGAAAGGAGGCACTTCAAATTCCATGGGGTGTTCGTTTTATGAAACCGTATGTAAAGTCATAAATATACATATAATATGACAGAAGAGTATGCGCATTACGAGAATATTGTTTTGAAAATTCGTACTAGGGCTAAGTCGAATGTTGGTCAGTCAAATGAAGTCAATGTTGGTAAGTCGAAAGGATAAGTCAATTACGTTTGGTATGTTTTTTACCTTCAAATATCTTTCTGGGATTACCTGTGAAGTAACCTACATGACAACATAATGACATATTGAACATTTCAGAATATTTCACACACAACTGGTAAATCTACGTAGAGTACTACTATGTTGACAAAACAAGAATTGCATGTATTAATTTGAAAGTTCATCTAAGGAAACACACAATGCAATAACTTTTAATTGCAATAAAAAAAGCAACATCTGAATCATATGTACCATTGGCTAGGGTAATCGGCTGTACACTACAATTTTGTCCAAATATTGAAATATGAACTAAGGATGGAACGTGGATACCGGTTGCAGATTCTTAAGTGTATCGGCCGCCGATTCCATAGAGTCCACAGCAATTACTGTGAATCTTAATCCGAGGAGTTCAGATCTTCGGATTCCGAGTTTTAAACTGCTTTTGCTGCAGTAAAATGGTCTAAAAATGTGCAGCAGCTACTTTAGTATCTATGTTAATCGGATGTTTTTTACATGTCCTGATAGCGGAAGCGACTCTCCGTTTTGTATTGTTTTAAATTAAATGTACATAAACATTTCTCTTAATAAGAATGAGATGTAACTGAAATAACGTCATCCATGACTACCATAGCCATTGAGACAACAGGGATATTGCTTTTCATAAATTTATAACCTACATGTAATATCCTTATTTGTCATTCCATACAGTGGCAGCGAAAGAATTCTTCATGATAGTAAATAATAAAAGAGTTTCTGATGGAGATAATGTGACTCTGGACACTATTGAAGTCATCAGTGCATCTTGTCATGTGAAAGGAGCACGGCCAGCAAACAACCTAACGTTGATGATTAATCACCAAACAATTATACCCCAGTGTTATGATGTTTTGAACTCCTCCGATTATGAAACATTCGATTCTTTTTCCCATATTAACTACAGTCTCACACACCATTTGAATGTGACCTTATCCTGTTTGCGGAAACCAAGAGATGCGCATGAATCAAATAATATATCAGTGCGGATTTTTTCAAAAGGTAAATAACGAAATACAATACAAATGAACGGTGTACACGTTAAGAACATAATATATAATTTTTTAACAATGCAGAATTAAGACAAACATATGCAGAATGCATTCCATGAATGTACAGAGGGGTGTACGTCTGTAAAACAGTAACGATTAAAACATAAAAATACAATTTAATGCTGTTAGTGAGAGAACCACCATGAACATTGCTTTTCATTAAGTTGAAGTCTAGAATTACAAGAAAATAAATATACTTGGGAGGTTGAAAAAAATTATATTCACCCAATATCCCTCCTCCTAGTTTGTTCCATTGCTGAGGTGTAACACATGTTTAAAGATATTCAGCTATTTTAAAATTGGAAATAGCGTTATGGTTTGTTCATGATGTCCTTTTGTACAACTCATCACATTACCTGTTTTTGGTTCCATTTGTAACTAACATGTTTCTATTAGCCTCTGATCACTGCCATGTAAGGACCTACAATATATTTTCTCGTTAGAAATTTCTGAAATAATCTACCAAAATTCATTAAGTTATAATAAAGTCACATCGATAGACTGTGACACTCTTCGCGTTCATCACATACAAACACGAGGCTACAGAATGGCACCCACTAAAACGTCATATCCAGCCATAAACACTTCAGCAGCATTTCGAAGAGCCTACACCTAGCCATATACCTGATGCCATCATAGACTCAATTTGACTAGAGTTGGTAACAGCTCTCAATTCAGAAGACTTCGTGAAAATTTGACCATCACGGATTCCGTGAAGGAAATAGGCTTCCCTGAAATATGTGAGTCTTTCGAGATGGAGCAATCTGCGGATCAGAAACAAATCAACGAAGTTAGAGAGAAATTAAGCAAACTTAAGCTAGAGAGAAACTGCAATTTCTCTTCACCCGGTGGAATATTGACAGATTGCACACCGACCCAGACCTTGCACTTCTTCGAAGGTAGTTACTGATTGGATGACACCAGCTCTACTCAAATCTTCTCGTAAGAAAAATCGTTTAAGTAAGAGATATCTTCGTAATGGCAGCAAAATAGTTTAAATGATTATAGACGTTTTCGTAACAGTCTCATTATAAGACACACTAAGAAATAATATTAAGCTAATTTATTTAATAATATTCATTATACTAGAGGCACTTCGCTTATAATTAGTTCTCTGTTACATGGTAATGGGCGATCACACTCCTGAAAAATGATGATAAACATCAGGGAGCTGCTGCCTTTTCATGTGGTATTGAGACAGCTACGCAGCAAAGTATCCCCAGTGTCGATTGCCATTCTTTCTTTTTTGTTGTCATTTGATCGCTATTTCTTTCTCTTCTTTTTACCCCAACCACAAGTGACGAGGAACTCAGGATCATTTTATCTCCGGAAAACTCTGCTGCTGGCGTTCATGGTATCGCTGCAAACATTGCAAAACACGTCGCTACTTCTGTGTGTATTCTACTCTGATGTATTTGTAACCTTTTTATTTTCGTTGAACAGTTTGGTTCCTTTCCTAGTCGTTCCACTTCTCAAGCTATTTTACATTTTACGAGTAAGGTCATGGATACTTTTGAAAAGGATCTTTTTTTTTCTTCTGGCATTTTCCTTGATTTGGCTAAATCTTCCGACGCTCTTGATCATACTTTCTTACATAATAAACGTTGTTCTAACGGAATCAGGGATTCACCGCCACAGTGGTTTAAAAAGTTTAAAAGGTTTAAACCTTACTGACAGAAAACATTTCGCTTCTGTTTCTAAGGTTATCCGTTGCGGTGTGCCTCAGATCAATACTTGGTCCGTTGTTTTTGTTATATATGTCAATGTTCTTCATTATGCCAACAGTGTTTTTTTTTCCCATACCATTTCGGCCAAGAAAACATTTGCGTATTAGGGGGCAAGTTTGGTTTCGGTGGCGGTACCTGTTGATTGAAGGTAGTATTGTGAGTTAAACTCAAAAACATCCCTGGTGAGCACCGGCCCTGTCATATCGCAAATAGCTGAGGCGGTAACATGCAGCATCGAATGGGGGATGAGGTACTATTGAAGATTAGCAAGACCCAAGTCGTGCCGGATGCTCGAGAATAGAGCAACAACATCCACTGTAACTAGAATGGAGCTAGAAGGGATAGAGCCGATGTTCCTCAATTTGCTGTGAATGTCAGAGTCCTCTGTGGCGGATACGCAGGCTGAGACAACAGGGCGTGCAGGACAACCAGGCTTGTGTATTTTCGGAAGCAAACTAAAAGCGAGGGGTTTGATATTAATGGGTTTCGTAAATTTCAACATGTCTTTGTCTTTTTATTGCTGTATATCTATGTATATTAATTTATTGAATTTCTTATTTTCGTCGTTAAGGGGTGACATCGTTAATAAGCTCTCTGTGGGCGTCTTGTTGTTATTCCTCAATCTCTTACTTTGTGTGTGTGTGTTTACTCCACAATATCTTCTTCACTATAAATTGAGATTGGAATAACGTTAGAATGAATTTAAATATAAAAGTGAAAAATCACTGTTTTCATGCTTACCGTAGTGTGCTGTATGATAACTTGCACAGTCAAGTCACCCCCACACCAGTCAGACAGTGGTCACATTTTGTGACAAGGTGCAATGGCATTTGATAAAACAAAGAAAATAATCTAAGCATAGCAAAGAATGGCACCCCAAAGTATTTTATTATTATATTATCTAAAGATTTTACCTGCTGAGTCACGGCTTAAGTTAAACAAAAAAAAAAAAAAAAAACATTGTGGTAACTCGGAAGAGCAGTATGTGCATGTTATCCTTATTTATTTTGTAGTATATGTTTAGTTGTATTTTGCAGCCACTTTTTACAGTCAGCTAAGATCCGAAAATGACGTACTAGCAAGAAATTCAATCTCTCCTTTCAACTAATTTAGTGTTTCACAACAACACAAACTTCTGTTCAAAGAAATTTGCCTCATAATTTTGTATCATTCTTGGAGCTTCTGTTATGACTTGCTTAATAATAGTGTTTTCAGCGATACTTAGAAGACATTATCTTAATGATTTTGAAGCAATCTTCAATTTTTCGCAGAAAAATTGACCTCAACAATGGAGTCAGATGGTGAACCTGGCATCGAGAGAATCATTCCGTTCATTGCCGTTGTATGTTGTATAGTAGTTGCAGTTGTGGTATTTGTGCGGTTGTATTTGAAAGGTGAGTTCATTATTTTTTTTTACAGTTACCGGTGATCTTGTGATCCTCACGCAGACTTTTAAAGAAATACCTGAAGACATATTGTGCCACATTTTTGGTCAATGTTTCTCTCTCTTCTTTTCTCTCCCTGGATTCAGTCGCTCATTGAGTACTTTTGTTTGTGGAGGCTACACTAAACAGAATATACTGTTGTTATTTCAGTTTATTTTGTAATACGTACTTACTTTCTGATAATCTTGACAAAGTCTTTGTACTTATACTGAGGGGAATCCTTCGTTTTGCCTATTTTGGTCCACAGTTTTACCGGTGACTCATAGAGCTCATTCAAAGTGAGTTGAATTTTGCATTGTCTGGCTATGTTACTATTTCTAACCAGTCAAGGTTCTAATTGTTTCGTCTTTTCTATTTTATATTGTTATTTTACTATTTTAATAATAAATTCCAAAGCGGATTTCATAAACAAAATCGGCTTTATAAGGCTTACCAATACGAGGACTAAAATGCATTGAATTGGTCCTTTAATAACCTGACAGATCTTTTAAACTTGGAGTTGCACAATCACTCAATATTGCGTTGTGCAGGAAAAGTACTGAGAAGGGACACGTAACATGAACTGCTCTAACGTACTTTAACATGAATAAGTACATAGCGAGTACCAACAAGCGATAATTCATTCCGATTTTTTAAAAACATGCAAACTGATAACAAGTAATTAGAGAACGGTATGAGATGTCGTGATAAGGTAGTTTTGAATCTGCTAGTTAGAATACAAAATGATAAGTCAGAGTAAAAAATTAACCTACATTGTATTTAACAGAGCAGTAGAATAATTAGAAGACTTTAGACGTGGGATATTTTGTCAATTTATAAACCAATGACCCATAGGTCATTTAAGCCATTCTGCAGTAGCCAGGATACGACAGAATTTATATCAGTCATTATAACTTTCTCTGCTTGATTTGGGTGATTTGGCATATGCATGAGTGTCTTAGGTAACTGTAAAATATTCGTATTTGAGGAAAATGCAATCTTGAAAACCTTTGCAAGTGGCTGACTAGGGTATTGTACAATTTATGAATCTTAATAATATTTGAAAATGTGTTCAATTGAGTGTAATTTATATTAACCTCTACAATACACATTGAATCAGAGTAAGATATAAGCATAAACTATCAATTTGAACTATATAAAATTGGAGAATATATTCCTGCTGTTTGTGTGCTGTGTGCTGTTAAAACTTAAGATAAAAAAATACATGAAAAAAGATGATTGCATAATTACACTGGACGTCGCAAAAGTTGCATGATTTTTGCTGACACTGGCGAATGATCACGTTTTTCAATTCTTTGTGCTGTTAATCCTGTGTGCGAATACCGGATGTAATTGTGGAATAATCATTTTGTGATGTTTTTACAATGGTAGCAAATTACATTGTAACATTAATGAAGTACCAAGTAGGTAAAATTGCGATCTTTTTGACTTTGCGATAATATAGATCGATATTTGTCAGTTACACCAAAAGTTTAAATTATAAAACGCAATTTTGCTTTCATTTTCTACTCTATTAGATAAGACATTAAACATATAGCACTTGCACGTTGTTATCATTAATGTATTTCATAGTACATCGTTAAACTATAGTGTTAACGCCCTCATGCATAATGTAATGGCCTCCTTCTATACTTCTATACCGACTGTCGTCCTTCACCCTTTTCTTCAAATACGAGAATTGAGTGAAAACAGTAATATCTAATAAATGAGACTTCGAATCACCTCATGCCACACGGATAAATAAGTAGCTACAAAACTGCAGTCAATTATACATTCTACTATAGTTTCTTACTTCTTACATTTGGAATGTCATAATATAAAGTCATAAAGAATCAATTGGTGGTTTACAAATAAACGAAAGGAATCTCTAACCTCACATAAGTGATGACGACTTAAAAAGTTTGGTGAAGAAATGCTCAACCTTGCCCTTACAAAATGTGGAGACAGAAAAAAAGTTAAAAGTACTTTAAAAGTGTAGAAAAATAATTCAGGAAGATTAAAATGGTCCGTATATAATTTATGAACTACGGAGACTCATTCTCCTATTCTTCTACTCAGATCCTCCACATCGGATAACCTTTCAAACAATGATGTTAATAATCCAGATATGCAAAGTAAGTAACATCTTGATTTATTTGCTACGATTTTTTGTAAGCGTACGTATTTAATACAGCATGCATTCGATCTTTGTTGATGTTTTCTAACAAAACAAACTAGATTGCAAGCAATGTAAAGTCGTTGTTACATATTCCACGTGATTACTTGTATAGTTCATTGTCGTCTGTAGAGGGACCTAAAGATCTCGTCAACTCCCTTCCATAAAAATGTGCAGGTAATTTTCCCAACATGAAACAGTATAATGCCCTATATATTGAAAGTGCTAAGCCTATGTGACGTGTGACTGAAACTTTGTTTATTATTATATTCCTTTGTTTTTAATGAAAAAGGCGTCACAGAGAATTCACCCTCTAAGTTGCTTTATTATTGTGACAGGTCACAAGTTCGAAAACTGAATAGACCATACTAGAAAACTAGTATCTATCCCGCAGTCTGTTTTCATTTACTTTTGAAAGTCTAAATTTTCGGTTGTACTAAGTCACTCTTGACATGCATTACTAACCTCTATATGTAATTTGATGGCGACATACCCAGAAATAAATGTAGTGACAAAACTCAAATAATTTAGGTGTCAATTATCTTTCTGCATACTATATTAGTCATCACACATGGATAAGCAATAGCCTGCCAGCCTTGACTTAAAAGCGAGCAAAATCCCACATCGTCAAAACCAGACCCATCCTTGGTTTTCTGTCTTCTTTACATTATAATACCCAAGGTTCACTTGACAAGTTCTGTGACCTTAAACCTTTTACCCCGACATACCATCACTTTGATCCCCTCACTTAGTTCTACAGAGGATACCATTGCTTCATACATTAGACCTGTTTGATAAAAACGTTTTGCAGGGGAAAAGAAACGTCACATCTTAGAAACCATCCTAAAGATCAGTCTTTTATTCAAATTACAATGCCTGAAAGGGGTATAGACTTGGGTGCGGACCTGGGGGGGGGGGTGCAGGCTTCGATCGGTCGGGTCAAATATATAATAATTACCCTGGATGATACAAATATTTCACCAAGGAAGACGAAAAAGTAAAATCATCACTTAAAATATAGGAATTCTTGAAGGAATACTCACTTTAAATTTAGAATCAAATGTCGCACATTTTGCATCTAGCCTAAATCAAGTCATTGACAATTTTCCCAAGAGAAGTCTACCAGGTCGGCGATCAGGTATCATCATGCTAACTGTCCCCTTGCCCTTACTTCCGCCAAAGTTTGGATCCGCCACTGTACTTGGAGATGCAGCACCACCGCTACCGATGAAAGTATGCTACATCGGTTAATAACAGAAGGAAATACTCCACGATTGTGGACAGAGATGACTCAGATCACTAATTCCGGTTATTGACTATTCATATCGCACTTTCATTTTTTTCTTGGTACCTAAGTTGGTTGCATTTTTAGCTATAGGTTATGGTCTAACTTCACGTCCTTGTCAAGTTATACTTTGCCTTGTTTAGTGGTACTAAACATAACGCATCTAAAAATGTTGTTTCACCAGCCTAAGCGCTATACATTTTCATAATTGGTTCAATTCTCACCACTTTTGTACAACATTATTAGTCAAATTCACTCTACACCATGACTAAGTTCGTATCTTAAAGTATCAATTGTTGGTTGTTTAAAAACTCAGACAACTCGATGTGATTTCACTTTTTGTGTGTTAGTAGTGTTATTAATGTCAGAAAATACCAGAAATGAGTGGAGAAATAATTTATAGTACCTGCATTTCACACAGTGATTTCCAATGTAAACGAAAATGAAACATCTGACAGGAAAATCGATGAAGAGTGCATTAAACGAAATGATGTAGTTATACAATCCAAACTTCCTGGCAACGGCATCATGACCTACTGGATTGCGACTTGTCCTTCGTCAAGGATACTTGGAAATATGTCATTTGTTGCAAAATCCGTTTCTGGTAAGATTATATATGTATGTATATCACTCCTTTGCTCATTAAAAATACGTTAGAACAATACGCCTTGAGGGAAAACATACTTGACATTACGGTTAGTGATAGTGATAGATGATGATGACAATGATGATGATGGTGGTGACGATAATAATAATGATGACCATGAAGATAATAATGATGATGATGATTCCAAACATGAACCATGATTACAAAACGTACATAAAACATGCACAGTTTGACTAAATTAACAATCTCTACGTTTTGACTAATTTCTTTTATTTAATTGTAGACCAGCTCAACTTCAAAAAAGAAAGTGTTGCAAAATATGTTTGTTGTAATTACCATGTAGGATTGGCTCTGGCGTGTAACAGTTGTAACTGTAACACAGCTTTGTAGCAGTGCTACAAAATGAATTCATATTTTATGAAATTGTGTTAGCCAACCTATCAACGAGGATTTGCACGGTCACCGTAGAATAGATACAGTATCCTTCTTCAGTTGATTCATAATCTTTTACCTTTCATTTAGGTGAGTTATCATATCAATTAACGACCTTTTTATTTGTGTTGCATGTTGATTCATGTATGCGCATCTCTCTTTCCATGATAGAAGCAGCCCATGTAGTAGACCTGATGGAGTTTCGAACATTAGCCAGACAGTTACTGACCCTTCAGAAACATGACAACTTAGTCGAAGTATTTGGCATATCGATAGATGACGGTTTGTAATAAAAATTATTGTGGTTGTTCTGTCGGACAGATTCACGATTTGTGTTGGGTTTAGGCATTGTAGGAGAGTGTCTTCTATCTGAAGGATTGACACAAACTAGTTTTTTTCAATATGGCTTTCGAGTTTCTACACCAAAACCGTGACGAGAAAAGCAACATGTCTCTTATATATATCTGAATATTCAAGTCACAATTGAACAATTTTGCAAATAGGGTGAGGGGTTAGGCGCACACATGGAGCCTCCTAGATTGGCCACTGGACATTTCCGAATTGAATACATTCGCTTCTGTTTATTGCCATTTGATTTCTTTCTACTTCCTTTGTTTTATTTCTATTGTTGTTTACAGTGCCTTACTACATCTATCTTGAGTATGTGGGATACGGGACTTTGAGGAACTACATGTTGAGAAATTACCTAAAGAAACGAGACACTCAGATTGATGTGGTAAACGATCATCGACATTTGTCTTCAGATGACGAAAAGTTGTCCCTTACCACTTTTTCAGTTAATGTGGTGGATGGCATGACATATCTGTTTGAAAATCAAGTGAGTAATACATAATAGAAAGAAATATTCATAGGACTGTCACTGAGTTTAACATGAAAACCGGTTAGGTGGTTAGGCCTTGGTAGTTCACAATAAAGGTTTACTGAAAAGGGTTATGCATACATGTTCAAATAGCACAGATCAGTTTGTATGTGAAGTATCACAATCCAGAATAAACCTTACACCCGAAGAGCAAGATTTAAAGCCGATTGATGAAGTAAGAAACGATTGATGAAATGATGAGTTTGAAGCGTCGCACTTGATTGAACACTAAACGCAACATGTATGCACAAACTCACGGCCTTAAAGTGAATGGAATAATTTAATTTCAAACGTTTACCAACGAATGCTGGAGCTGCACGTTAAAAAATGTATTACAAGTGCCGTGTTAAGTGTTTGTTTTCCACTGTATGACTAATGAACGTTGCCTGAGGTTTTAACACAAACGTCCACAACGTACTGAAGAACCACTCAGTACTTTTAGGTTGAACCTCTTTGAATTAATTGTACACAACGTTCACAGAATCAGGTACATGTATTAACTACCCCCACTCTCTTCCCTCTCCATCTCCCGGTAATATTTTGGTATGTAAGTTTCGTAAAAGTTTGTAGCTGTAAAATAGGAGCATGTAGTGACATAGCTAATAGTATGAAAAACACTCAACGGTACCCCAACGTTTTTACAGCAATCCTTGAAACGTTGTAAAGTCATAATTTCCTTGCATCATTCTTTACCTTCTAAAAGTTTTTGGATAAAAATTCCTTGGAGGTAAAGTTCGCATGTGATTAGAAAAGTTGGAGAGATGTTTATGTGTGGCTCTTTCCAACACCAGCAGGTGTTAAAGTCAAGCCCCACTATTTGATACTAACACAGAGTTTACATCCTACCCAATAGTTTCGGCATCCTGTCGTGACAAGTTCCAAGGTTCTTATGGCCAGTTCTGGTAAATGCAAACTGTATGACTTCGTTCCAGCTGAACTAGCAAAGGGGAGACTTTTAAAAACTATCGAAAAGGTAATTGGATGTGTACGTTTTACTACTTGTTGGATATTCCTACATCATGTTACCAATTAGCTTTAAGTAGTATTTAATTTTTGTTTCATAATTGATTAATTTTTATGTTAGAATCATTATTTTCCCAAAGATTTATCGCTTGATTACAAGATTACCAAGACATTCAAATAGATGGACACTTTCAACGTATCGGTTAGATTTTCTCTTAAAAGTAGGCAATAGTTTATGCACGTTCACACGGTATCAAAACAAAAGTGTAACTACGTTGAAAAATTTTCCTGTATCACACTTTCATTATCTTGTTTCATGTTGTGAAGAAAAACGCTCCATTAGCCTGGCTTCCTCCAGAAACAATATTCCTTCGTCAATATTCTGAGAAATCTGACGTCTGGTCCTTAGCGGTTACACTCTGGGAAATATTTTCTCTTGGTAAGCAAATGTTAATGTACATCGTTGCTAAACCTGACTTTAAGATCTTGTTCATACCCTACAATGTTTATGTTTGGAGAAAGACAGCTCTAATAAAAAACATATCAATTCTATACCCTTTGGGATTACACCATGTTCTACAGAACCTGAAAATGACCACAGAACTCTCTGATGTTCTTCAACGTACAATTGCTCTGACTTAATACACACACGAAATGCTTAATAATCACTGCTTTCACGGACCTATTTAGCAGACTTTCCTGCTTACATAATTTTAATTAAGATTGAAATGGTTCATGCTTTTGCTTTAAAATGTATCACCAGTGTTTGAAGAGTACATTATTTCTTAAATCACGCATATGCATGCAACAATCAGGATATTTTAAACAACTGACACTATGTGTTTGTCTGTACAGTACCACATTTCAAAGTATGGTAGAATGTCCTATACTGCAACATGTGCCGTTACAATGATTTAATTTTTAAATTACGGCATATAGTACCAAAATAAGATTCTCAAACTGCATATAGTGCTTTATATTGCTCAAACTGCTTTGTATTCTCAACCCTTTGGAGGGTAAACAATATTGTAGTGAAACAGAAAGGCGTATCTTAAGGGGAAGGTACTATGCATGTCTGATCAATATTGCAGAATATTTGCAGTTGAACAGTACATGTTAAAATTTTGGATACGCCCTAAACCATGAAACTGAAAATGAAAGAACAACATCAAACTTGAAATTTTTCATTACCTTAGAGGGCAAACACGTTACACATCGGTACGAGCAGTCAGAATAGTTTCATAGAGAATAAAATATCAAAGAATAGAATCAATCCTGATAGTGAGACATAAACATACTAGCAATGGGGAAACTTCAGTAAATATTTGGCTCATTAAAATCAGAGGCACTGAACTTAACTCACAGATACGACGTAAACATCATTGCATCATCCACGTGTGCATTGGTTACAGTAATTCGAGTACACGGAAATGTCATAGATAATGACAAAATATAAAAAACAAAGAATATAGTACAAAAGGAAATGTCATTAGTGCAATCCATTGCATTGTAAATCACAGAGTCAGCTGTTAAAAGTCCTATTAATTTAAATTTGATGACAGGAATGTTATCGCGACGAATTCTTCCACGTTTCGAATGTAAAGCTGACTTTACAGTAATTGAGTTATTAACCCTTTACCACTCATTTTTGTCAAATACTTACACAAAATATTTATCTAAATATTAGAACATTCACATGCGTACTAGACAGTATGTTTATATAGTAAACGGATGAGATATTATCTTTTGGATAATTACAACAAAAGGTTTCTTGATATTCATTGAGAGTGAATTAAAAATGAGCATTTTTACCCATAAAATAGAGTTTGGCGAAAACGTCTTCAAC
Source organism: Stichopus chloronotus (assembly GCA_021234535.1). Taxonomy (NCBI): domain Eukaryota; kingdom Metazoa; phylum Echinodermata; class Holothuroidea; order Aspidochirotida; family Stichopodidae; genus Stichopus; species Stichopus chloronotus. The sequence goes on from CM037833.1 coordinate 8,028,607, forward strand.
ATTAACTTTCTAATAGTTTGATGGTGCTGGCTTTCTTTTCATTGATATTAGAAACCCCATACAAATGAATGACATAAAAAAAATGTAAAAGAAATACATAATCATTAAACAGCTGATCCAAAAATCGATGAATTACACGACAAATATCCTTTGGGATTAAAACTTGTTTCGGTTCAACCTTCCAATAGTGCGATGATGTTTGCTTTCTTTTCATTGGGTAATAGGAGAAACTCCATACGCTGGAATGACAGAAGACGAAATTGAAAAGCAAATAAGAAACGAAAAGTACTTGAGCCAACCCATGTCCTGTCCCGGAGCAATGTATGTCGTAATTGTCAAAAAACCGCTCTATTATTTTATTCCTTAATTTTCCTCGTTTGGCAACGATTCGACTTTCTATTTTGCATTTCAAAGTAATATCTAAACATGACCAACATTTTTTCTGCAGAAACCGGAATATTTCAAGGCCAGAGTGATTTTCCAAGACACCATACTTTGAAATAGTTAAATTGTTTGATAAGAAAGTCTTGTGCGTTTATGTCCTTATTACAGAAGTCTGGTTTTTCTTTATCGGTTTCATAACATGAGAGTCATGTGAGGTCACAAATGAAAGATTTGAATTCTTATAACTAAACATGATATTCCACGTAGCAAATGTGCTTTGACACTCCCATGTTTGATATGTAAGAATTACTTGCTGAGAATATTACTTGCTGATTTCCTCATTAATGTACGTTTAAGAAGAAGGAACAGCTTAGTAAAACATAATTTTACCAGAAGCATCATATTATTCCTTGCACGTGGTATAAGTACTATGTGGATGTCATCAATTTTAATCTAAACAGGTACGAAATGTACCAGCTAAATCCAAGAAATCCGTGCAAAGCACTAAAAACTCAACAAGTGATGGTATTTAAATCACCTATAATACACTCTAAAAACGATTGCATACAACGATCGGAGACTACTTACTAAAATACTGAATTCGATATGCCAAAATTCGCATAACGTCACCGTTGCATTTCGAGCAATTTGCTGTAATAGGTAGATATTTTTTTTTTCATTCACAGGCTAATTAGCATTGTTGACGGTGAATCAATACCACATGTAAATCTCTGATTATCTTTCGTCCAAACTCCAGGAATGACAATTTTTGAATAAATATTTCCTTCTTGACAAGACCACCAATGAAACTTACCTGTCAGCACATAATTATAGGTTTTCAATTTTTCAGTTACATATCACATGTGATATTGTCGTATCATGTTTTTCTGCATCTTGCCATTGTACCTCATAGCATATTATGTACTATTATGTTTTTAAGCTTTGGTATGATTCTGTCATGTTGGGATAAAACTCCTTCATCTCGGCCAGCATTTCAACGTTTACAAGAGCAAGTCAGATCTGTTTTAAGCTCGATAGAACATGTAAGTTTATTACTAATGACTAATTTGTTACATTTATGGCAGACGAAATTTGAAAGAAAAAGACAGGTTCAATATTAAAAGTAAAATTAATAAAAATATATTATATATATTACATAAAGTATTAAATGTTCACATGACACGTTACGCTAGTGACTGGTTACTCTTTTATTACCATTGTATTTGTGTCCTTTAATATTTTGTCAACCGGGTAATGCTTCATTTCATCTTTGTGACGCGAGTACCTCTTAATGTAGAAATCAATAGCATTGTTACAGTATTTCAGTAACACACAAAAAAGTTTCAATAACACACAATGAAATGCCGTAACCTAAACATATGTGGTTGAAAATGTGTCAACAGAAACCTGCACGTCAGTTTATGCATGGTCAACGAGTATTACTTATACAAGTTTATGCGTCTGTTAGTTTGCTATGACACATATCCTTTCTTCTCTTTATTATCCTTTTTTTGTAACACATATTGATCTTGCAACTCAAGAGTCTGTTTCAACAATATTCGTTCATTTCACATACAGACATATCTCTGTTGGACCTTTCTAAGACGTTAGTTTTCCATTTTTGATTTGACAACTTGCTTCAAACTAAGTAGATCTCCTTGTTTCTAAAACAAACATATGTTTCCCTTTCCACAAAATTTTGCCTATGTGAGGAGAGCTTGAGCTATGAGGAATTAGTTGGTGAAGGTTTACAGTTACCGTGCTATTTTCATGCCATATATTACTGTATACTTTCTAATTACTTCCATTTCCTTGTTTTTGTTTTGCCAGAGTGCGACCAATTTGACGACGGCTGCCGAAAATGAAGAAGTCAGCTACTTTACATTAGAAGAAACGTTAACTGACAACAGTTACATCTAGCAACAAAAAAGATGAAATATGAGATCTCTCTTACGACAGTGGAATATTAATGTTATGTCACACGTCGTAACGTAAACTTAACGTGGTTAAATGCTTCGGCACAATGTTTTGGTTTAACTTCTAAGTTTACTTGTTCCTATCTACAGAAAAATGACTACTAAGTCCTTTGCCTTCTATGGGTGTCTTTCATAGATTTCTTTACTTTTTGTAAGGTATAATTTAAGAAGGAATATTGGCTACTGAGCCTGGTCAAGGATTGTATCAGTTTCTGTTTTGAACCAACTTAACTGATATTTCCTGATTTTGTAGTAAATTTCTATGCGCCAATGAGTAGAAATTGAAATTTGTCACGTTACATAGCCTTTTAATTCGCCTTGACGCTATAGTCAAAACACTTGTGGGAATCAAGCACATGATCAACTCGGTTTGTCGCTAGGATTATTCTTAATACAGGTAGATATTGATGTGTATAGTCAAATTCAATCGGTCGTGAATTGTTCTGATAATAATTATACTTTATTTCTACTGAACCAATTACTTCTTGGGACAGTATACGTATAAATAGATGCAGCTAACGTAGATCCATGGTAAACAAGAAAATGAAAAAAAAAATGTGAATGACCATTTCATTTTCGAAAACCGAACTTGATAATGAAAAGTTCATATTAATAACTCAAAATAAATAGTATGAAATGAAATATTATAATAGGACAGAATTAGAAGTTATAACCTGCACGAGATTTAAAAACGAAATTCAGATCCAATGACACATGAATTTTGTTTTAAGCCTTATTGGGTTTAAGAAATATGAAAACATAAGTAGTTCTCATGTGAAATGAATTCTTGTAATGAATTTTTGAAAAAGGTTTGAAAAAGGTGCACGTCTGTTTCCAACGGTTGATGGAAAGTTTAATGTACATGCTTCTGAATTTGTTAAACTGTAAAATATTGTGATGTTATGCATTGAACTTTTTTTTACTAATACTTGATTGGAGGAAGTTGCATTAAAAAAAAAGAAATCATTTCAAAATAAAGTCAATTGGCATTGAATCATGAATGAAAGTTCTTTCATATCATCACATTTTTCTTACTACTTCCCAATTTCATTTCATTTACTTAGATTTTGTCCTCTGCTTGCTGCATGAAAAATGCTCAACTTAAAAAAAAAGAACAAAAAACTACAGCAGGGTGGATGTGTGATTGCATGGTTGTCAAGATCAGTGCAATTGTTTTGACTATATATACAAACATTACCTTATTGCAGAGATATCTGCAATCTAGAACTATCATTGGCAGGCACTCTTTGTCATCTACAACAAAAATGTGAAATAACGACACAGGAAAAAATACATTAAGGTCATGGAAGATGTCTTAAAGTGCAATTGTCAACAGTGTTGAAGAATGACAAAGCAAAGTAATGCTACATCAACGTAGCAGTTCAGTTCTGAATTCAGTTCATTTTGTTTATTCCGAAAGTAATCTACAGACATTGTGCATTGCTAGAGTTTGTGTATCTATGTTTCATGTTGTTGAAACGATCGTCAGTATATTTACTCTGCGGTTGCGTATGATTGGCAAATGCATTTACTATTGCAGAGAGGAAAATACCAAGGTGAAAATACCAAGGATAGGGCTGACGTGTATAGTATAGGCCTACAAATATTTGCGAAACAGTGCACTGAATTATCACATTGAAATTCTGAATCACCCAGGTGAAGGTTTGAAAATAAACAGTTAACAATCGATAAAGAAATAGGAATTTCTGGACATAATTCACTTCAAATCTAGCATCAGATGACTCACTATTTTGCATCCAGCCCACCCTATATTAGCCAATATCTTCAGAAGAGAAGCAGTCACCAAGTTAACCTTAGATCCATCCTCCAGCACCTTAGGAAGCGAAAAGTGTTGATATATGTCCACTTTTGTTTGGGTTTTGTCCAGTTACTATTTTCTTTATTTCATTTGTGCGGTACTTATCGCAATCTTTCTTAGATATATGCTCCCTGACATTGCGAAACTGCACATGATTATGTTGCAATAACTCTTGCACGTTGATTCCTTTATTGATTCGTTACCTTTTCTGTGTGTGTAACGTGGGAAGTGTCCTGACAATGGTTATTACTTTACACTATAGTTGAATTTGAGATGTTTACAGATTTGACTAAGAAGTCATTTTTTAAATAAAGATAACATGGAGATTATCATGTAATGTAAAAATATGACTGGTGTTTATTTGATGTCATGGTAAAGAGCCAAGAGATAAACGCTGATCTCTGCCAACAAAAAGGACCACATTATATGATGATGGAAATTATTATGTTAAACCATACGATGATGTTCTGAAAACTTACGATCATGTACTAAATATGTACGATCATATGCTAATAACGTAAAATGTGCATCAAAACAAATACGAAGGTGTAGTACAAACTTTCAATAATGCACCAAAACATACGATCATGTACTGAAAACTTACGATGACGTATTAAAAACTTACGATATAAATCAAAACGTAAGAAGATCAAAATGCCACGTTAAAAAAAAAAGTGGCGTATATATATTGGTTGACAGTTTTCATTCAAACAAACTGTGTGTTTCTTTGAGCAAGTCAATGGGAAGTATACTAGTATTGAGTATTTAGTTAACAACTCAGGACACTGACGCCGCGGGCAAGGTTGTGTTCAGTTCGTAGGTTATTTGTAAACGCAGTGTTTCCTTTCACCAAATACTACAATTCCCGATACCCATCAAAGAGCGACGACTTGAGTAGTATGTTTTGATACACTAGTGAAACCTGTACTGTTGCATATTCATTATGTAGGCGGTTATAGTAAGAACCGTTAATATGATTCCGTTTTTTACTGTTTTATGCCAATCCCGTTGCTTTTCAAAGAAATTCCTGTCATTTTCCTTCATTGAAAGACATAGTCCGTTCATTTACAACCTCGCGTGTACATTTAAAAATAAAGAAACAGTTAAGATCAAACATAATCTTATCTTTTTTATTTTTCAGTACACACGCAATCACTGTAAAATAAGTACCAGTTACATCATTAAGATTTTCTTACAGTGAATTGGGAACCTCAGTTGTTTTTATCTCAAATAACTCATGACGATGCCCATTAGCCATGCTTTATTACTGTAGTTACATTTACCAAATGACCAATATTTGCTTCGAGAATGCTTTGTGTAGCATTCTATACTCCTAATAAATACACCTTAGCAGTTTACAGTGCGATAAAAGTGGCAGTCATTACCATGAAAGTGGCAGCGAAAGTAAAAGCTATTCAGAGTAAGCACTGTTTATTCATGCAAAATACATCTTGAACTTCTAATGCGATATACTAGCTTAAATGGATAAGCGAAGCTAATGCTGTGAAGTTATGCATGTTGAATTCACCTGCATGATTTAACAGTCAGACTGTATGCAGTATGCGTTTAGGAGAAAGCTAATATTACTAAGTCTTAGATTTAATTTTCAACTATCAGTCATGAAAATTCTGAATCTATTGGAACACTGTGTTATTTACAATGAAAGTACGTTCATATATTTTTGTACGTCCTATGCAATTCATCAAAAGTTTATTGTGCTCAGTTTCTTCTACTTGGTGTAGCACAAAAAATCGCTTCATCTTGACGGCATAACACCTCAAATGTCGTGGAAAGTGAACCCCTGGAGTTAAGCAACATCGTAGCCATTATTGTACGTATGGAATATTTGCATTATACAACGTGTGACAACATGATGAAATGCATACAAGTAAATCGTGAAATAAATAACTTCCACCATTGTGATATTTCCGAAAGGTCTTTCAGTCGAGGAGAATTAAAAGAAGACTTTAATCATTATGATGACGAATAAAAATAATCGTGATGCATTTTATGATGCTATCGCTGATCCAAAGTGGCAGCTTTCCTGAGATCTCTATCAGGGTTTTTCTTTACACATAAACATTAACAAATACGAGAAAATTAGAATAATTTTATTCAAGGAAATTATTCAAGGGGATTTTCCATGCTCACCCTCACCCCCTCACAATGCAAGTACCAAATGCATTGATCTTGTGTGGTACTCAGTCCTGGAGAATAGCCACAGGACTTTACGACCGTTTTGGCACAGCCCTTGCCTTCAACACAACAACACGTGTTAATGATAAGCTAATTCAGAGCCATAGAGTTAATGATATTATAACAGTATTGTAATCATATGATGTCAAAGGATGATGTTTACGGTAGAAAAAGCCTGAATAAGCTTTTTGTTTTTTGAAGTTCCCTAAGAAAATCATATCCCTGTGCTTACTGGATAAAAGTTGGAAGGGCGATTACCTGTTATTTGGGGTTAATTTTATCTAACCACCTCTCCATGTAGAAATGGGTGGATCCGCACCTGTGATATTTGTGTTAATCTGCACATCGTTTGTAAATGAGTAAAGGTAGGGTGTTGTTATGTAAAGGTATTTTGCATATCTCATGTCTATGGTCGACACCAACAGCTGAACATCGGTGCCTATATCATTAGCTAGTACTTACGTTGTCGGTAAACACCCTTCCTTAACCCCTGTGGAATGGCCGGTGACTACAAAACCCATGAATATAATAATTGCCCATAGTAATATATGTCATCCTTCAAATAGGGATCACTGCAATCAGTGAGATGATTCCATTGATATTGAAGAATGTGGGGAGATCATCTGGGCAAATTTTGTTTTATGAGCTTTCATTTCCGTAATACATCTGTACCATCCATGAAGTTCACTTCTATCTGTGTTTGAAGGGAGGGGTCCGTAGGGGAGTGACCGTAAACATTTTTGAATTTTCATTGAATTCATTTTCAATCAAAGCCTCGCTTAAGATGCCCTTGACAAACGTTTTGTCTGAGAATACAAATTGTTACTGATTTGGTGGACATATTTAATTTTAATTGTGTCTATTTACTCTCAAGGTAGTGAGACATGAAGGTGATATTATGGGGTATTGGCTGAATCATCAAAAATTTTGAAAATAGCCGCAAAATGTATTAACTATTAACAATTGTACATCCAAAATTCCTGTCATTACACGTACATCATAAATAAACCTTGGCTGCGTATGCAAGTCGTGTAAGTCAGAGATGGGTTCGCATGATATATCTTATGTTATAATTTGTTTACATAGATTTTAATCCACGGAAATTTGACACGTTTAAATGACCCTAGAATCTTATTATTTTGTGTAACCGTCATTCCTTCTTTACAAATACCGATATCACCTACTGTACCAATATCCAGATGACAACTAATTAAGAGACACCGTATGTCTAAAAAAAGGAAACACTGACACAGTGACTGTAAATGTGAATGTCAGTTATTACATTCATGTCCAAAATGTGCCACACTTATGGTGGATATTACATTTATGGTTGTTATTTTGTTTATGAATTTTATAGCGTCTTTTAGAACGTGACATATTTGTACTTCAGAGTTCTCCTTGTGACAAAAACAAAGGGGACTAGAACACAACCATCTGTGAGAAGATGTGTAAAATCTTTTCAGAGAATGGAAATCTGGACTACTCTTTATAAGTGTTTTGTATCGCTGTCAGCAAATTGTCTCTTGCCGGTTATTCATGACAATATTCACCTGAACTTTGGCCCGATGTGGACAGCCGGGTGTACTTCTTATGGAGTTGAAAGTTGTTTATGCAAGTTGTGATATTTCCCTGTCAGTAATTACTCAAATTAATTTAAAGTGGAAATGACGAGAGTACATCCAACCTCTTGGTTGGAGTGTAAAAGAACAAAGGCGCAGAGAAAGAGACAGTTTTAAGTTTCTTTTTATTGTTTACGATTTGCACCAAAATGAAAGTTACCGTACCATACCATTGTCAGACTATCCTAATAATTACTTTTTATTGCTCTTTCCCGTTATATTTATTTTTACCTTCTGTCTTTCGCTTCCTGTTTTCAAGTCTAATTATTCACGGAATGAATTCACAAAAATACCTTCACTATCACTTTTTTTTTTCACATGCAATATCTTGGAAATTCATATTGATGCCGAGCTACATCAAAGTTAAAAGTGAGCATAGCACTAACACCAAACGCAACACAACATGTATGTTATTTGACATACAAAATTTTACCAGACAATTGAAGTTAAACCATATTCCACATGCGAATGCTCTGATCGCATGTAACGACCCAGCTTGTCACAACTGAATAAAATGTAACAACTTGTTCCAACACAAAACAACCTTCTACCCCAAATGCAACAATAATGAACCTTGGTCCGTAATGCGTACAACTGTCTGCCTAATAAGTGTGTAACCATGTGAAGATTCACATCAGACGGTATTAAAAGAATCAAAGGATGGTCTGTTACAAGCGACATAAAGTAGCCATTATTCGCCTACCCTGGTTCTTTACTTGAGAGCATGCCACCTCAATTGTTAAGAAAATGTGTTAGGCATGAGGTTTCTTCAAAGTGGTATTGAGGGTAACAAAGACACTGGCTGCCAAAAAAAATCTATTTATTCTTTAAGCAATACACTAAACATTCGGAGGCTGTATATATCAGCCCGTTGCGGTAGTTAGGACGTACTCTCTTTCGTTGTATTTACGTTTTTGTCATCGATTTGAGTAGCTGTGTGCTCCACTACTTAGTTACACTGACCTATATGCTCTGTCTGCCTATAACACCCACGTGGCAGGTTTGGGCTAATTTGAAGAATCACTTGTTCAAGTAAAATTTAGGGTGAATCGAAGGAGGAGACTGTAAAGGCAGTGTACAAATTTCAGTGTTGGAGCCGGCCACTTGAGAGTGTAAAAGCCACTGTAAATGGTGACATTTATTCTTTCTTACACTCTTTAAAGTTAAGTTGTGTAGACATACTTTCTTATGGAAACTGTATCTTCTAAAATATGTCGGCTGTTTAGAATTCAAAAGCACCCTCAGTATATTTAATGTAGGTAAATTTGTTTTCAGGCTTTTTAATTTGACATTTACCTGAATTCGGGGGCGTGTACTGTGATGGAAGTCCTGGTACAAGTCATCTGGATAACCACCACGGTACAATCATTCAATTATATTTCTCTAGCCATAAGGGCAACTTGTGACTACTTACCTGCCTGTTATAGATATACAACTGACTGTTATTACCTGGGAGTTGTAGGCCTATCGCTGACGTTTGGTTAACTTCAAGGCTGGTGGAAATACTTTTGTTTCAGTCAATTGTTTTACTGGAAATTTAGAAATGCTACTCCATATTCCGTACATCGTTACATGCTTAGAAGTTGCGAACACTTTAATCTAATCGTACCATAGGTTAAGAACTGCTATGAAGTATGAAGTTTGTTAATTTGCACCGTTGATTTTTCAAGCAGTAAGTTAAGAGGCCTAGTTCGCGTTTATAACAAAAGTGCTATCGTTATACTTCTTATCATTGTTGTTATCGTGTTGTTCTTCCTTTATAATGATTATGGTACCATAAAAAAGATATTCTTCTTACTTTCAAAGAAAGTGACATAGGACTAAAAGTCCTAAGAAAGTGATATAGGAATAAAAAAAGAATAATAATAAAAATTTCTATAAAAACAGGAATAAAAAGGAATACATTTCTTTTCATTAGAAAAAAAAAGAACCATTGGTGTGTGTGTGTGTGTGTGTGTGTGTGTGTGTGTGTGTGTGTGTGTGTGTGTGTTTCTTATAGCTCCAGCATTGTCAACATTTGAGAAACGAATCTAGGCCGGAAATATCCGTGACAGCCTCCATTTTCTTTTAAGTGCCATAACATAAACAAGGTCGATTCGCACTGGGAATTGGACCATTTAATTCGGTAAGACATATTCGACACCTGAAATATTGTACTGATTTCTAATTGAGCGATGACTATACTGTCTTCACCTACAGCGTTTTTTCTTTGCATTCTCAAGTATTACCTGAGCGTGCATACTGCCATTCTTGACATTTCATAGTCATTACCCCCCGTGTTTTGGGGGAGCTCGCTGATTTATACTTATTTAGTTTTTACGTCAAGATCCAACGTGCTTTTATTTCATTTTATTTTTATTTCATTAAGTACAGTACAGCATACACAGAAAGTTTATTAATTCTATTAATGCGTTTTTACTCTCTTTTAGAATTGGAAGAGTCCCTCCAGTGTTTCTAGCCAAAGTCGCTCATTAGCCAACATTTGTTTCAGTCCGATAGTCAGGAAAAACCCTCAGCAAAGCAAATATAATAAAAGAAAATGAAAAAAAAAAACATGTCTATCCGAACATGATTGTTCTAAAATATGAGTGACTGTGTGGCGAGTCGGAGTCGTTGTCGGGCTCACCACTAGAGTAATCTGAAAGGGGCCTACTTTTTGTAAGGAAAAACATACATTGTACGCTTCGTTCCAACCGATGGTGGCACTGTGTTTAGTCTTCGCATATATGTTGCTATCATTTATGTGGTGATGGGCAACACATGATTTCACGCTGCCACTGAAAAGTAGCCAAAATATAGGCTAAGACTGTATTATACTATGACATAACGTAAAATGACTACTGGCCACAGGTCCCTTTAAAAGTACCTAGTTCACTAGTTGACTTGAATAGTCTGGTCTGAATCTGTTAGAGGTTTGAATAACGTTTCGTCAGATGGGAGACATGTACTCAATTTTAATTAACCTACATTGTCAGAGGGTCTAGTTGTAGACAATACCAACACAATCTGGGAAATAAAGTGTCAATAGATTATACGTAGCTGAGTAAAAGTAGTGACTTGACAACACAAGAGAGCATTAAACGTCAATTGTGAACTTTTCATGACTGCTACATAGTATTTCACACTTATGACCACAATGTCCCCTTGCAGTTTAGAAGATCAACATATCTAACAATGTCTCTGGTGGAACCAAAACGATTTCATGAAATGCCGCTCCAAGACATAATCGTACCATACGCAGTTATCACAATTCAAATATTCGCTATCTTCTTTCCAGAGGCTGCTGATGAGAATATTGACCCACCAATATTACTTCCAACATGCTTTTGACATATTACTTGGGCATCAGAAACATTCACATTTAACATGATGGAACATGTACATTGCCATAAAAGATTCAAGTCCAGCCTATTGATGAATATTGAAATGATCATCATTTATTACAGACTAACGTAATGTTTAGGTGGAGGCCAAAGGTCTTTGAGATCAGATGATAACTGACGAAAATATTTTAAAACAGCATGTCTACCAGGAAATCTTCAGTCAGCTAACTTAATACTTGCAGTATGCAACCTGCCCAACAATAGATCCAAATTCTCAATTTTGGTTCACTGGTTTCTTTACCACTTCCGGTTGATTTCAAATGCCAGGAATTTAAAATTATTCTCTTTCATATATGAACCTCTTTAATTGTAAGTAAAATACGCCTCTACAATCGTACTCACAGTTTGCTTTTGCATCCTGGTGTAACGTCGGTGGATCAATCGTTGATATGAAAGTCTTATGTGAAGTACAGTTTATGAGTTTGTCAATAACGACACGAGATTCTGTTACCTTTATATAAATGTGGGATAAAAACAATAAAATTAACACCATTTCCAGATACACAGTAAAAACGCCATATGTACAGACAGTCAGTGAAACAAAAAAATAATAAACAAAAATAAATAAATAGTGAACAAAAATTCTCTGGAAATCAATTTCCAGAACATTTCTGTATTCCGTCCCTATTTCATTTTCTGTAAATTTACATTTTAATGTTCTGATTTATCAGGTTAATTTGCACTTTCCGCTAATATAGTACCGCCCACAATGTATTGCAAAGCACTATGCTGTATACAAGGTGACTAAAAATTCACAGCAGCAGCTTTCCCTGTATTGCGTAGCATGAAAGACTATGTATTCATATTGACATATGTTTCGGAACCGCTACAGAGTATGCGCTGGTGATTTTGATTCGTCTAAATACTGTAATGAAAATGGACATGTACTAAGTGCGTTTTATTCATGTTTTCAAACTTACACATTTTTCAAAGATTTGTTGATGTCCTTAAACACTCATTGATATGTATGCTAATCATATCTAAATAGTTTTCAAAATAGTTTAGTCAATTTACAATGTGTCTTTTTAGGGAGTATCTGGCATACTGTACATTCCACACCAATGTAATGAGACCCATTGCTGTTTACAGCATACAGACATTGCAACATCGACCTCGTTGTGTTGATTGTATGATGTTAAATTGCTTCGCTATGGTGTTCTGTGTTGAAGAAAATGTGACACGTCAAATTTTCTTCAAATTTCAGTCAAACATCTGTCTGTATTACAGCAAGCGAACATTCACTCTTTACAATAATATGGTTTGATAGGAAATTACATGAAAAAGGTGACGCCAAAGAGGACGTGGGAGAATGCACACACCAGGTAGTGGCGCTAAAGATCTAAAAAAGATGAAAATAATAAACTACACAGTGCACTAAAGACTAGTTCAATTGGGATATTTCTTTTTGTTATCCATGATCTCGTGTTCAAGAATAGATTATCATTTCGCTGTCTTGTAGTTCCCTGCTAAGAATCCAATGTGGAAAAATGTTGTTACGGTCCCTGCATGGTTTGCAGTCACTTTTATCCCCTCTCACTGAGCAACATTGCGAAGGACGTTTTGCCAGCATCGGTTTGAGGCAACGTCGTTGATATATACTTACTGTAGATTTACTGTTTTACATGGACATTCAAATGTTCACAATTACGATTTCGTGGTTCATTTATAATCATCTTTATGGACATAAGTGTGTGGATTTTTTTATATTAGACAAATACATAATGATTTTGATCTAATTGCTAGGATAACAATGACTATATGAATTGCTTAATCATCCCTGAGGAGAGAGCGTATAGGTCTAACTAAACATAAAGTAGAATTCGGAATGAGTATTCAAAAATTCCCTAATCTTAAGGAAATCTCATGAATTAAGCAATATCTATTTATAGGCCAGCAGCCGGATACATGCAATTAAATATGTAGACATAGGCTTATTATCATATGCTAGACCTGAAAATACCCAGACAGCACTACTTAACATGCTAGCGATGCTCTCTGATACTTCGTGCTAAAGTGGGCTTACGCAGAGAAGTATGTTATGATATAGTGCAACTGTAGTAGATCCAAATACCCTAACCCGTATTGAAAGAATAGTAATAGTTGTTATAAGACACAGCTACTTCTAATAAAATATACAGTAAACTGAATAATTGAATGTGATTAAGAGGAATTTTACTGGCGTTCTTCTTTTCTTATTGGTCTACTGATGATGACATCAAATGTATCATGGAAGATTGTATGACATGAAAAAGGACATTTTGGAAAATTGGCTGTGTTAATCATTAAAATGCACTAGAAGATAGCCACACATGCAATCAAAATCCATAGCAAATTGAGAACTTTGCAGACAAATCTCTGCATTATACCTGCACCATGAATAAACATGCGGCTGCGTATGCAAATTCATGACGTTAAGAGAGGGACTCAAATGATGCATCTTGTGTTATGCTTTATTTACTTAACCTTGATTTCAAGGACAATTGGGAACTTTATATGCCGTTGCTTTGGAAGTATGCATTCTCTTCTTTCTAAATATTGATACCACTTACGAATGTAATTCCCAGTAACAGTAATTCAGTGAAAAAATATGTAGTCCCCACCAAAAAAAAAAAAAAAAATGGAAATGCCGACACTGAACAACCCTCCACATCATCATAATTGCATTTTCATCGAACTTTGAACGGCTATACTTTAAAAATGTTAACAAATGAAAGAAAAATTCTACGGATTTTCATACAGGATGTCTGCAACAAATTACTAAAGCCATCTCTTCCCTCGATGCATGCCATACGACCTTTAGTCGTTAAACTGATTTTATGATAGGTCTACTCTTAATTAAGTATTCTGGTCTAGTGAAGTTATGATGTCCCTTTTGGAGTAGATTGTTGAGTCCATCTCTTTTTGGAAAACCCTTGAAAGATAAAAACAAAGAAAGTCGGGAATACCCCAAGAAGGATATCTGATATCCTGCAAATAGATGAACTGAGCAAACACTGGGTGACCAAAGTAAGAGATGGCGCTGTTTAGCTATCTTTTCTCCCACCGAGTCAAACATTTTAAAAGGTAGGTGCACGTCACATATCACCAGTACACAATTCATGTATACCCGTTCTTTAATTAATGCTCCTCAACATCCAAGTAAAAAAAAACAGTGATGGTGACTGAAAACAGGAGGAAAAAACGACCACTCTTTCTTGTTTCAATCCTGTGTTACTATGATCAACATGTTTTAGGGATGTACCGAATCTACAAAGGTGGTAGGCCACCTTCAAAGAAAATGAAGAATGCCTCAGGAGAATATGAGTCGTCGACATAAGCGAATGCCATGCTAGGCTTCCATACCAATGTTTTCTCAAGGTTTTTTTCTGTTTTTGAGAGGGAAATATAATGGCTTAAAAGTATTTTACACACGCTATATGAATAGTTTTTTTGCATGTAAATTAAAAAAATGCCCTTTTTGTTCATTAATTTTGAGCAAGCAATTACCAGTGAAACCCCCTGTGCATCTTTTGAGGATGATGTTGTTAATAAAAATTATGCATAGGACGTGTAGTCTAATGACATGTGCTTTTGATCGTGATGTAATGCCTTGGCATGACTACTTATTAGCAGATGAGAAGTTGTAAAGAACATTGTGCGTAGTTTATTTTGGCTAATTTACGTAATACATGATAGCTCATATGCGTAAACTTGAGGGTTGTAGTTACACCGGTCGAATAAACATCGACTTCAAGTTAAAGAAAACTTACAACCAGCAACAACTTCTTTGAAAGTTAGTGGCATTTATCTCTATTATTTTATTTCACATCCTTCACCCTCCTTCAACCACTGCAACACTTTTTTTTCTGACAAAGCCGTTATCAGTTTGCCCCTTTTCTTTGACAAAATATAACCAATTGCATGACTTACATCTGTCATTTAACATGTAACATTTTAGGTAATCTAAAAATGTAAGTTATGAAAAAGTTTCAAATTTATTTTCTTTTTTCCTTGAGTTTAGCATATAGTGTTACCAATAACGTACACTACTACACATGAAAACACAGGAAGTGTAAATATACACATACTTTTATTTAATGATGATGCACTGAAGAACAGAGGTGAGTTTAAACTTTTCTCTTCTTGTCTTTTTAAAAATTCAAATAAGACAAACAAGAATAACAAGAATAGTCCAAGAAAAAAGACAGAGATAATCAAGTTCACTGTTATGAACGAGGACAGTCTGTGTCAAAAAGCCTTTAAGCATCTTTACTTAAGAAGAACTAGTACTTCTAATGTCCGTTGCTCGTTGCTTAGATAACTCCAGAAATGAGAGCATGAGTTTCGTGTTTGGGATGAGTTACGAATTGTCCTAGAGTAAGAATGGAGTGAAATTACTTTCAGAACGAGTATTTCTTTCAGTAGAATTGTGATAGAAGATGTGTGTCTAAAATATGAAGGTCGCTGGATGTCGAAGGAAGAAATGAAACATGAAATTTGCAAAGACGGATTAAAACTGCTCCCAAGAAAAAAAAAATATATTTAAAAAGAAAAGGTGATATACACTGTGAGTTTCTATAAATTTTATGATAAAGAATGCAAAGTAAGATATATAATTTGAGTGACTTATTTTGCGGATAACACCATTCTGAATCTGAGAAAAAATATAACAAAGCGTGGACCAGTTTGTGGATAAATTCAGATTTCCTTTCACAGAGTTACTCGCCCAGTCGACAACATCATCTGCATCCCATCCGTCATCAGATTTTCTTTTCTCACATCCCTGCTATGCTATGTACAATGCCCTAGGTAGGACAAATGACTTCTTGTAGCATTTTAAATTCGGGGAGCTCATGTGTTTGAGACAAAGCTTAGTTAAATAGCGCCATTGATTAGTTTGGTTTTTGCACCTCAATGATTGGCTCATTGAATTTCGATCACGGGTACAGTATCTACTAGTTAAATAATGTTACGAAATATAACGGTTTGCTTTAATTAATAGTACTCTCTTGAAATAATATCTCACCTCTGTTGGTGTTGCGTTTCCATAGTGGTGGTCTTTTCAAGACAGTTTCCATTGTTCGTTCCTGTGTTTTTTCCTCTACATTATTAATGAAAAATGATTCAATATATGAATATAGGCCACATACAACGATTTATGTCTCCAATTCTAAAATGTTTACACTTGAAGGCCTTTCGTACATGTAAGGAACGTCATATCAGAGATTTCCTACCTATCATGTGATTGGTAATGTCAGGCTTATAATGGGATTTAAAATGTTCCGTATGTCGACCATTCAGATTTTGAGCTGGAAGGGGTGAACACACCTCCCTGGGAGTGACATCGGACTTATCACCACTACGATTCCTTCGATTTGTAAATACGTACGTACAAGTACGTCAATGTACTTTTATTTGTGATCTCAAATCCAAGTAAATCGATGATAACAAAAAAAAAAAAAAAAAACAGACCCGTGGCTTGGGTTCATGCTCTTTTCTCGATCAATAACACAGCCAGCAAACTAACGGAGACAAACTGGCAAACTGTCAGCGCCATATCGGCAGGGGAAAACCGCTTCATTCCCGACGTTGAACCAACTTTGGCTTCTCAGCGGTATTCAGACACCGGCGGTCCGTCCTTTGCTTGTCGGCGGCATGTCAACCTCGTTAACGTAACGGTTTACCACCGGTGCACCGTAGGTCGCGGTGGAGAAGGGGTTTTAACCAACGGGCGGTAAACGATATGGCATACCGCCGATGGACAGAAGCCGACATACCGATGTGAGAACTATAATTATAGCATGTATATTTAGTTGACCATCCATCATATAAGCTCGTAAAACTACAAGTTTCTAGTAACATGTTCAACCATAGTGCAAATCAGTGATTTACCATGGTCATGAATAATATATAGCATTGAGCTATAACGGCTTTATGTATGTACGTCGCATATTTGTCCTGTATAAGTATAAGCTGCAATCACACCATAGTTAGCCTATATTAAGCATTGATAATGATATTTTGATATTTTGTGCTGTTAACGAGAGCTTAAACTAGACTGCTATTAAGTTTTAGTTTCCTGGGAGGAATCGATGTAAATTCTGAACTATATTCTTATTTTATCCACAGTAACGTGTACTGGTACTGTACATTTTGCAAATAATAATTTCTTGAAGTCTGGAGCTTTTTTTTTTTTTTTTTTGGATTTTTTCACATACCTTTGGACATAACAAGTAAACAGATTGTAAAATGTGTATTTTTGATAATGAAAAGCTCTCAGTTTATCTGTAATTTATCTATCCTTTCAGTTTGCTTGATCGTATTGCATTCTCGGTGAAGACCACAGTTGCTTCATTTGGATGATCGCTTAAAGACGCCCATCCAATCACTGCATATGCTCAATGCCTCAGGCAATTACTGCTGGGGTGAAAAACTTCTGGGGAAAACAATACCAGACAGTGGCAGTCAATCTTGGCTACGCTGTTGTAATTAATAGGCCAGATTCGGCGAGGGCTACGCCAGAGGATTAAAGTCGCCAAATTTGTCAAATTGTCAATGTTATTCTTTGTTTGCATGAATTGTTAAGGATGCCCTTTATTTGTCACTTTTGGCGAGCGCACAGGGTGGCCAAAATTACTAGCTTCGTCAGAAATTCCCAGTTGTTTAACTTTTCTTTTATTGGTCCGAAATGGCAAATTGGCAATCTGTTGCTTTATATGGGGTTGGTAATGTTTTACTTTGTCTGGTTTTGGCTGTTACGTTATATTGCTTTGGCCATGTTTTGGTTATTGTTTTCTAAATGGTTTAAAATTCTATAATAGGGTTAAGATTATCTAGCCTGGCCACTTGTCGAGTGAGAACAGCCTTCCCAGTCACTTTTAACCCCGAAGAAGAGGGAGCTCATGGCAGGTATACTGTGTTAAGACACAATCAGTCGTGAACATAGCAGTGTACAGGTATCAGAAGTGTAGGCAGAGTTTGTCACCAGCAGAATACTCCATTAGTAAAAGTTTTTCTCATATGTACCAAGTATTGATATTGTCTTTTTAAATAGCGCAGATGGTAGAAAGAAGAGGACAATTGTGTGCGGTCTTTCAAAGTGTGCGGGGTATTCCACAAAGCTCAAATTTGGCAATGTGGCCCATTGATTAAAAAAAAGGTTTGCACCTACTGCTATGCACTGCGCGAAATCACTATAGGGAGACACGTCGTGAGGTTTCAACGAGCTGAGTTCACTGCGATTGTGATTTCGACAACTGGAATATTGGAGACTCTCAAAGCATTCCTTATTTTTTTTTTTTTTTGCAAATCAGATGTAGTAACAACGTTCAAATGAGAACAACAAACTGGCCACAAAGTAGGAGGGTGCTTGCAGAGGAACCCACCCCCAATATTTTGAGGAAAAAGCGGATATATCTGCGGTAAACGCGGTACCAATATGGAACACTTACGTTAACTAAATCTGTTAAGTCTTAAACAGGAGGTATCAGAAGATTTTTGAATTGCAGAAAGGTACCTGTGGAAACTTTCAAATGTGTCATATAGATGATGATCACATATGAAGATGATTATGTATGAAGTACAATGAATCTTTTATTTCTTTTAGAAATCACATTTAGCAGCCCGAGACGTGCATACAGCGATATTATTAATGCCAATTGAGAGTGTCCTACGGTTAATATGCAGGTTAAAAGTTGATTAACCTTATTCATTCATGCAAAACGATATTTTGATGAAGAAAAGACGAAAACATAAGAAAAAATTGTTCTTGAATAACAGCATTTTTATTAGAAACGACCACCCAAAAACTGCAGACAAGATTCACAACATGCATAACACTTAAACCAAATCAATAACAATATAGCATAGCAACAATATGGCATAATGCATGCTTTAGTGTGACCTTAGTACGTTGTGTACTAGCCTACTAGCTAGTCTATATAGTGCTCTCATTCTGTGGTTTAGTGTACTTGTATAGGTAAGTTACTCACTGTGTACGAAGCACTTACAGAGCTTTGTTTTCCTCATGACGTAATTGAATAAAATGTTGGAATTTGACTTTTCTTGACTATACTTCTTTTTTTTTTTTATTGTAAAGACATTTACAGACTTTTGGAAGTGTGCATTAGCTTGGACATGTTTGACGTCTCACTATCACACTAACACTACGGCAGCGGTAACATTGGTGTGGTTGGAAGAACAACCTTCAGGCATGTTTCCGCTATGAGGCCATAGGCCTACCTTATTTGCCTTTGACTATGGGAGTTTTACGATTGCAGTACTTAGTCCTCCATAAAAATTACATTGCATAAGGACTTGTTTAGATTCCCCTGTAAAGTCAACGAAAAAGAGATAATAATTTTGAAAGGCTAAATCAAAGTTGTTAAAAATCTGAAGACTGAGTAGTTTTCGCACGACACAATTATGAAACATAAAGAAATAACATTGCCTTCGGAAGAATTACCACTGACATAATCACAGTTTTGTTGTGACCTGTATTTATTTATGATTTATATTTAAGTACATTTGGGCCTATTTTTCACTTTTCAGTAGCCTCTAGGTTATGCATAGATCTACGAACTTCAACTCAGATGCTCCTAACTTTATTGTACGTAAGAAGAGTCACCACTAACATTATCACTGTGTACGTTGTTGTTAACTATAGATATTTTTATTTATAATTTATATTTAAGTACATTGAGGCCTATTTTTCACTTTCGGTAGCCTCAAGGCTATGCACAGTCCTAACAACTTTGATTCAGATGTTAGGAACGTGATCGTATAAGACGAGTCACTACTTACATTCACCACTGCCTTGTCGTTACCTGTATATTAATTTATGATTTATATTTAAGTACATTTAGGTACATTTCGGTATATTTAAGTACATTTCAGGATATTAATTACATTTAATACCTAGGCCGAAATAAGTACGTACCTATTCCTAGGGTATGCCTAGGCCTGCGAAGTTTAGTGTCAAATATTATTCACGTTTAACCATTGATTTGGGTATGTAATAGAGCAAGCTACAAAACACTTACTTTATTCATCTGCAGGTGATTATACTCTAAAAGTGACTATTATCCAACGGATAATGCACCTGACTGACACCTGGTGACACCTGACTGAAGTTGACCAATAGGTGGTGAAAATTCTTGCTAAGTAATATGACGTGTATTTGCTGTTAAATTTGAACTATTACTCCATAGGTTATCAAATTCATGATTGATTTAATATGTATTACCCTTAAGGGTTACAGCTACTTGACATTTTATGGTCGGATCACTACCTGTTTTTAATATCGTCAGTGGATTGTATGTGTTTCATTAAGTTTTAGTTGTTGAAAAGGCATTGTTATAAATGAAATATTGCACAATACATCAATGTACAATAACTGTAGAACTATATATATAGATACTCCAGTTTGTTAAGGGAAAGGGAGATATTACAGTGTAAATATAAATTCTCCACTTCAGGTATTAACATATTGCACAGGCCCAAAATGTTGAGTTACTATCATTGCACAAATTTCAGAACCTAATGCGTTCATGTTTCAAATTACGTAGAACTGAAGCCTACCTGACATTTAAAGGTCAACTAGCTGAGTACGTTTAACATCAATATGCCACACATGCACAAAATCGTAATTAGACAAGTGGTATACATTCAAATGACCTGTCGCATACATTGGTAAAATAAGTAATTCCTCTTAACTTTTCATGTCTCGTCAAATTACTTCCACATGCTTTCCTACCGTGTCTTTTTTTTTGTAGGTAAGTAAATTACTAATCAATTTCATTCTCCTTTCAAGCACAGGTCACACCGCACCTCACGGTCCGACAAGACTTAGCAATCGTAGACAGACATGAAAAAGTTGTAGACAGGCTGGAATCTTCCTTACTTACGACGAAACCATGCCACACAGCACCGATTAAACGAAGGGTGTCGTAACTCTGGGCTGGAACTCAAGAAATATTTTACAACTTCCTCTCAGTTCCATTTCACGAGATTCCAACAATAGACATTTTGTAATGTGCATCAGTTCTGACTATTTTTATCTCATTTGCGTAACATTGCCAAAAAAAAAAGAAGAAGCTCAACTAGACACTTTTCTTCCTTGCAAATTTTCATAAGCCAAATATATGTGGGAAACATCATGGATATTTTATGTTTTCGTGTATCCTTAACTATCAGAATCCCCTCTCTCTCTCTTGCTATTTGGGTGACCATGGATAGCCGTTGATCACTCTTACTATAGGGACAATGGTTGTGGCGCCCGTGAGAACAAACAAAATACACACTGTACTTCCATACAGCCTATGTCAGTATGTGTTTGGTTCTTTCTTTTTCTTAGTTTGGCTTTGAAAGTTGAATGCCAATGCCTCATATGACCCCTTCGGTCCTTCCTCTCATAGATCTTAGACAGTGGTTCACAATTACAGTATTAAGTATACCCCAGTACTCTTCAAGTTCCCCCTGACATGGAGAAGTCTGATTCTCATGAGATCTTGGGGGGGGGGGAACTTTCGAACGGTTCTACCATTTAATAATATTTCACGCGCATGCATCGGCAAATAGACTTGACAAGATTCATTTGATAAAATACATGAGTTTAAAAACTATGTTATATAAATAGTTCTGTAAACCAAGACAGATGGCAAAAGATTAAAACTGGCGATTAGTAATATGGTAGAAGTCAAATTTGTGATATTGTTTTAGTTTCTAGGACGAAGACAAAAATCCTACATCAAAGTGTTGTCACCTGATGCATTGTTTCCAGTTTACCCAAGGTTTATGAGAGCCGATTCGTCCAAGTGATTAACAAACTTAAACCATGTTGGTGCCTAGCCATTTGTGTATACATGATGGCCCTTAAATAGATAGAAAACACTATTAACTAATCCCTAACTAATTTAACTAATTGTGAGAAATAAATGTTAATAATATGAATGGTATTATATTCGAGTGAGTTTTCAAAGTCGGGTTACACATGCATGGTCTCTCAACCCACATGGCTCGTCCTATGTTACTTGAATCCACAAATCCTTTATTGCTGGTCAGATATTCTGTCAAGCAGAGTCATCATGTAACTGTATAATGCTTGTTCATTTGCTAAAGTGCAAACTACTGTTTCTCGGGTCGCAGGAGAGGAAGCTGGGGTTGTGGGATTGATCATGTCCGCTCTCTAAGACTACGATTATATCCGACGCTATTACATCCGACGCTTCGTCAAGTCTCGTTGGGTCGTACGGCCAGCCGTTTTTACTTTTTATTCACGAATTAAAGATATCTTCATTGTTTTAAAGATATCTAAATTGTTCTTTTGGATATCTTCAATTTGTTACATATGAAGATATCTCTATAACATTTACAGATATCTACAACTAAATTAAAGATATTTAGAATTTAATTGAAGATATCTACAATTGAGTTAAAGATATATACAACTGAATTCAAGATATCTACAATTTAATTAAAGATATCTAGAATAATATTTAAAGATATCTAGAATTTAATTACAGATGACTAGAATTGTATTTAAAGATATCTACAATTTAATTAAAGATACCTACAATTGAATTAAAGATATCTACAATTGAATTATGAATATCTTTAAATATGGCGTCCTGTCAGTTCGAAATCTGAATGGCGCGAAATGCAAAGGCGAACCTCACCCTAAAGGCTAAACCACAGATCCACTTGCTACAATATACAACATGTACACAACTAGCGTAATCATATATGGTAGTAGGATGCACTGTACTGTACTGGTATCAATAAGTAATCGCGAAACGTCACCCAACGTCCTGGATATACGATCAAGAACTCGTTGAACAGTTTCACCTCTCACGGCCATAGCTACAGTACATCATTATGTATAGTGTGTACTGCAGTGTAAAGTAGTAAGTATGTAGGGCACACCGCACCTGTGCGGAGTGAGTTAGCAGACAGGATCTGTATTTGTGGATATCTGCCGTCATATTTAAATATATTAGAAATTCATTTACAGATATCTAAAGTCATATTTAAAGATATCTGAAATTCTTTTACAGATATCTCTATTATATATATATAGATATACGAAAATGATTTACCGATATCTGACGTCACATTTAAAGATATCTGTAATTCATTTAGCGATATCTGAAATTCATTTACAGATATCTCTGTTATATTTATAGATATCTGAAAATCATTTACAAATATCTATAATTCGTTTACAGATATCTGTAATTTATTTGTAGATATCTCAATTTGATTTACAGATATTTGAAATTCATGTAATATTAAAGATATTTTGAGTGGAATTAAAGATATCTTCAAATAATTAAAGATATCTATAAAGGAATTAAAGATATCTTGAATTATTTGAAGATATCTGCAATTGTTTAAAGATATCTGTAATCCTATTAAAGATATCTTTAATTATTTGAAGATATCTTCAATTCGTGAATAAAAAGTAAAACGGTTTGCCATAGGGTCGTGGGTATTCGGTGGCCCACATTTAAAAGAAAACCAGCCACTCCCTGTGGGCATTCATTCATTTTTCAACAACTGACTGCAATTACCATGACTCAGACGGTTTTTCAAGTAATACAAGATCAACTTTGCACATTCAATTACATTTATTTACAACAGGTACTCTCTGCAAACCTCACTTACACCTTTGTCCCGAACTTTCGATAATCCTAAGCATCAGAAGATGTTTCAGCGCTCAACTGTAGAGTTATATTTGTACAAATGGAAATGAAAGGAACGTTATTTCTCTTAGGTTTTCTGATCATTTTTGTTGGATTATACATTGTTCTAGCTGTAACGTTACACCCCTCTGTATTAATTTACTATGTGCGCCATATACGAAGAAAATGACCTATAGCTATATATCAATACTGAACACAAATAGAATTGCCATGGGCAGTATGTCGCAATTCCTCCTTTAACTCCTTTCATAGGGTGATGGTTAGAATAAAATGATGTAAGCATAGAACTGATGTAAGCATAGAAATTTACATGACAATGAGCTTTATAGCAAGTAAAGGTGATAACAATTTTCAAATACAACTTATGGAAGCATAAGCTAATAACATAAACGTACAAAAATGAGTTCAAGCATTTTTATTGTCTTTACTCAGAGGGTGGTTCATTTAGCGAAAATATAGACAACCGCCAACTTAAATAAAAGTCATTGTGTCCAATTTGATTTCGGTATTACTTTCCGTTATCGTATTATGGACTCGAGTTATGGACATCTTTGCATATTCATATGTCTCTATCGTACATTGCGTTGTTTAGAAAGAGGATGTTATTTTATACCAACTATTTAAACCTCCATTGTATTGCTTTGCAATCTTGACAGCCTTTAACGAAACATTATCATTCTTGAGGATTGCAAGTTATTTTCACAAGTCTCAATGTAAGCTCAAAGGGTCAACCCCGGTCAAATGTTTCTCAACTAGCACAAAATAGTTTTAAAAATACTATTAATATACTATACTACTTACTAAAACAAACTATTAAACAGCGTATTGCCAACAGAATGTTCCTTTAAAATATTTAGCAAATGCCTAACTTATAATACAGTTTTCATACCCGTTACGTCACTTTGTGTTTGCGAAATTATACAAAAGTTGAAAATGAGTTGCAATTAATGAAGAATTTCACTTTGAATAGAAATTACAAATTCAATTATCCTGAAACAATGTGTAATATTTATTTTCAACTAGTTGCGCCATAAAGTTCGAATGGTAAACTCAAGACCACAATTCTTGGATATATTGTGTACATATGAAGTCAAGGTATTTGAAAAAAAAAAAGCGATTCGCAATGTTAATGTTGTGATACTAATTACTGTCAGAGATGTATATTCGTCGATGTTGGGTATTCATACCCAATATGTCATTAGATGGTCCATGAAACAATCCTGTAAATTTCCAGTCTACAACCTACATGTATATCGGTCAGGGTGTTCTATTCTTCACTGTAACTATTGATACACTATACTACTTACTAAAACAAACAATTAAACAGCGTATTGTGTTATGTAGAGAAATATTCACAGATACTTTTGAGCTGTTACTGTCATTTCTTGAGCCTAAGTAGAGGCACCAGGCTATAGGCTTAAGCTTGTTACCTTACAGTAGATATCAATATTACCATTTTCTTTTTCCTTTTCTTCTTCTGCTTACCACCATTTTATGTTTGAAGAATATTTGGCTCTAATTTACAATCAGTGCCAAGAACTAGGTCTCTGTGACGTGTAGTTGCAGTAAACTGTTACAAATCCTCAAGTGCAGGCCCTGTGTTGAAATCAATGTATGTTAGCGATGAGATACGCAACTCCGTGGATTGCCCTCTTGTTATTATGTCTAATGGTTCACTGCAAACATGGTTGCATAGGTTGAAAAATTAAGCCACATTGTATGAAAATCAAAGATTTGATAAGTTATGTTGCACCTTGTACTAAGAGAACCTACCGTACCGTATTATGTGCCCTATTGACATATGACGTCATCGATTAGGTGAACAACACATAATCAGGTATAGCTTAACTTTGAAAGAGTTGTAAAACCAAATAAATGAGCAAATACAGGCAAGAAAGTTCTTGAGTGGCATTTTGGAATGCGAACGTTTTCGAAGATCTCCCAGCTTCCTCTTCATGCAATATGTACAAAAATTTGAATCATAAATATATACAATATATACAAAGAAAACAACTCGACTTTAGGCATTGGTAATCTTCAGTAGACAGTCACAAATAGAGTCACAAAACAGATAAATTATATGATGAGCTATTTTGTAGTAATTAAAGGTTAAGTCAGGGTTTATTATCTCATCGCCCTATAGGGGCTAGATGAGATATTGCAGTCACTTGGGTAGTGGAGCTATATATTACACTGTGCACCCATGGGAGATTGATTGCCGTGGAAACGCTTGGAGTGGATGAGCAGCGACACCCCAGGGTATCCCATGGTAAAGTGACCATGGGTACAGGGGGGTCCTGTTGGGTGGTATAAATGAAAACGTGTCCGTGCCAATGTGCGTGCTTGGGTGCGTGCGTGTGTGTGTGTGTGTGCGTCCGGACCTGTCCAAATTGTTTTTTCTAGAGTAGTTTGAAAAACATATGAGCGATCAAGTTTAAACTTGGTAAGGTTGTGCATGATGCCAATATGTGCAAGATATATTAGTTGTATGGTAAATTAAGTCACATTTGCTAATTTTTGAGAAAAAAAGTCTATTTTGCCCCAAAATTGGTATGTCCAGCATATCTTGAGAAGTATTTGAGCATTTAATGTAAAATTTTGCATGAACTTACCTGAGAATGAAAACCTTCAAGGTAAACCACTTTTGTAGTAAAGAGAGTGAAATTTGCTGATTTTTGAGAAAAAAAAAACAGTTTTGCCCCAAAATTTGTATTTCCAGCATATCTTGAGAACTATTAGATCAATTAACCTACAGTTTTGTAAGTACTTACCTGAGAACACATTGTTCAACATAATATTGCTGTAATGGTAAATCGAGTCAAATTTGCTGTTTTTTTTTTTTTTTTTTTTGAGAAAGAAGCCAATATGCCCCAAAATTGCTATTTCCAGCATATCTTGAGAAATATTTGAGCATTTAATGCAAAATTTCACAAAAACTTTCATGAGAATGAAATATTCAAGGTATATCACATGTGTAGTAAAGAGAGTGAAATTTGCTAATTTTTTAGAGAAAAAAAAGCCACGTTTGCCCCCAAATTTGTATTTCCAGCATATCTTGAGAACTATTAAACCAATTAACTTAAAGTTTTGTCAGTACTTAGCAGTAAACTATTACAAATTCTCAAGTGCAAGTCCAGTATTGAAATCAGTGTGCATGTTGACGATGAGATACGCAACTCTCTGGATTGCCCTATTGCTTTAACAATTTATTTCACTACTATTTCCCCACCAGTATCGTACAATGAGTTATAACTAACAAATATGATCAAGATTATCTCAAAACATGGGGATAATTTCGAGAAAGAGTCAGATTCGCAAAAAATCGGTGAAGAAATCCGAAAGTCTGTAACATCCATATTCATCGAATCAAATATGAATATTCAATACTATCGCCTTTTCAAGGTTTGAGGAGGTGGGGATTCCTTTTTCATACGAAGCCTACGTGTGCTATACGTATCATCAACTATCACTGGACTCTTGTTTACTTAGCATTGCACAATGCACGAACAGCATGGGAACTGTGAACATTCGGTTATGTTTATTCACATAAAGTCATGTCTTACGCTGTTACTGGTCATCGTGTAGAGGAGGCTGTCTTGTCTTGTACATGAACGTTAATTGTTTGTACCCGGCAAATATTAAGAGTTCTCATTCAACAGTAATTAACGCAATAATTACTCTTTCGTCTACCTTCAAACACCTCCCAACGTTTCCGTATTTCGGTGAACAATCAGTTTAGAAAGAAAAATCAACTAAAGGTGAATTTTCTCAGTCAAACCATGATTTCCCCTTTAAGTGTAGGTCTGTATTCCTTGATGCTATGCTACTTTGCTTTTAATTTCGGAGTCAGAGTTGCGAGATGCCAAAATGGTGGACAAATCACTAGTGTAACTTCTACACTCCGTACAGCTGAGAATGTGGTCATCGATGGGTGTTGTACTGTTCAAAATGTACTGTTGTACTGTTCAGCGTGCAAAAGGTCGAGACATCATACATAGAAAACTCGAAATCTCGAAACAACCAAACAATGAAATAACGAAACGAAAAAGTCGAAACAGAAACGAAAAAGTCGAAACATCGAAATGTCGAAACGAAAAATTTGAAACATCGAAACCTCGAATGTCCCTTCACGTCCCGGTAATATCCAGCTTTTATCAAGTTAATTTTTTTATTATATTTCAGTAGACAGTGTTAAACGTAGCAAGAGAAAACTACCTGAATGACGGTCACTTCTATCCTGCTGTAACAGAGATCAGGATGTATACCGATTTCTCCTAGTTATGAAATACATACGACAGAGAATTATACAATAGAACAAACAAACCTAACGGAGAGCGTGATCATGCATAGCAACTGATACCAGGATATTACTTCTCTCAAATAAAAGTCATTTTTCTGCTTCGTGAACCTTCCATTTACTACAAATCTTTATCTATAGGCCTACGTGTCATCAAAAAAGTTTAACATGCAAACATAAATTACTGCCACTCACAGTTTTTTTTTTCTTGGGGGAGGTGAAGATAATCAGAGAGAAACCCAGGCAAACTCGACAAAACAGAGAAGGAAACTGCCAGACATACCCAAGTTACCAAATAAAATATTTTCGTCAAAGTTACATAAATTTTACTTTCTAATGGCATCACTGGCTAGATGAGTTGTTTAATCGTACATAGTATTAAAAAAAAAAAAAAATTCCTGCACGATTCCTCTATCCATAATACAGCCGTAGGGGAAACTTCTTTGAAATCGCAGAAGATTTGATAGGTCTAATCTTTGCATCTTCTAGAATGTTAAATTTACCAAGATTTGATAATCTTTGATATCTTAAAAATCTGTATTGAAACGTTAAGTTTCATGCAACAATGCGATACTACCGATTTTAAAAAGATTATATGACCATCAAGTTTGGGGTTGTTTTACTACGGAAGCGTATTGTTGTTACCTAAGATTTTTTTTTTCAACTTTTCGTACGTACGAAAATCTTTTCTAACCTTCGAAAAACTTTTCGAGCATTCAAAAAAATTGTCGAACGTACGAAAAGTTTTTCGAACGCTTTTCTTAGGTGACAACAACACGCTTCCTTACTTTCGTATTTTACTGCATAAAAAAGCAATTCATTTCGCTCCTGTTAGTGCAATCCCCTCGACGCCTAAAAGTGAGTAAACTACCATTTTCAAATTGGTAAACAGTTATACATGACATCACGTAGCACGGCGGTGAGTTGCACTGAATTCGAACGACTGCTTCTCTGCTATGACAGTTTTCATGTGGTCATCTTAGCAGAAAGATGTTAACTGTTATATTACTTGACAGCTTAACAGCTAGTCATACTGACCAATAAATAGGGCTGAGTATTTGGAATACTTTGCATTTTTAAAAAATTAAGAATGCTTCAGCGTTGGCTCTTCAGACTGTGTTTCTTGTATGCGGCTTGTTTTTCAAACAAATGTTCAATAACCAATGTCCTTGGTCATTCTAAAGGAAAAATTGTTGCAAATGCTGGACAAAATATTCTCCTTTCTTGTACTTTGACTGGATCAAATTCGTCAATTAAGTGGCTTCACGGATCACAATTTATTTTCTTATCAAGAATCAACGTCATGAATGATACGTCTAAAATGTTAGCCTCTAGTAATAATTATAGTCTTATCATCAAAGAAGCCTCAGTTTCAGACGAAGGCGCATATGTACGCATGGACGATTTTGCAACACTGGCAGAATACTATGTTGAAGTAAGAGGTAAGATAAGCTGGTGATTTGTTGTCTGGGTTTTGAGACAATTCAGTGTTGGTTTGCTACAACATACATAAAGTGTAAGACTTCGCGTATTAAATAACCCATCACAGAACGGTATATCTGCACTAAAAGAATGTTGCTTTGAAAGGTGATAGTAGTGTACTAAATAACAAATTCAAGTAGGTGCGTCTTTAACATGCCTTTTATCTTTCAACATATTCCAGTAGTAAATGATTAGTAGCATTTATGATACCCACAGCAAACGATAGAATATTTCGCAACTAACTAGTAAATCTGAATAGATATGTACCGCTACATTGACTTCATGGACAAGAGTATTAAGTGGAGAGTTCACCCAACGAAGCAGCCAGATACATTGTACAAATACAATGCAACAGCTTTCAATTGCGTAAAGAAAGACTGTATATTGGTAGCATGAAGTACCAACTTCATAACATTAATGGTCTGAAATATTAACGCCTGAATCATGTACTATTGCCTACGGTAATCGACTGTAAACTACACTTCTTTCAAAGTACTGAAATATAAGCTTGGCTAAAATGTGGATACCGGTTACAAACACTGCATTGTTTGGCATGTCGTGGTAGTCAGAGGAAGCTAGTGTCCTCTATGTATAATTGAGATGGAATGTAGATAAGCATTTCTTGTGATTGAAGTAAGATGTAACTGAACTCACTTTCGTCCCCTGACTACCACACACACTGACACAACAGCAATATTGCAGTTCATTAAATTGTTACCCACGTTAAAGTCATCATTTCTGATTACAAACAGTGGCAGCGAAGGAATTCTTCATGAAATTAAATGATAGAAGATTTTCTCATGGAGATCAGGTGATTCTGAAGACTATGGGTACCATCAGTGCATCGTGTCACGTGAGAGGAGCACGGCCAGCAAATAACCTAACGTGGATGATTAATGACGAAAGGATTATCCCCCACTTTTATGGTGTTTCGAACTCCTCAGACCATGAAACATTCGACTCTTTCTCCAATATGAGCCATAGTCTCACAAATGTGAATGTGACCTTGTCGTGTATTCGGAAACCTAATGATGCGCATAAATCACATTATATGACGGTAACAATCGCAGTAGGTGAGTAACGAAATGAAATTCACTTTCAGAACATAAAAGATAATTCTCTAACAATGCAAAATTATGACAAACACTTTCAGAATTTCTACCATCAACAAACAGTGGTGTATGCATCTACGAAGCAGTAACAACTAAGAAACATACAATCTAATGTTGTTTTTAAGAAACTACTACAAAAGCATTCTATTTTTCATTAAAGTGTACCTTAGGTCTATATTTACAAGAAAATTTGTGTTAAAGGTCTTAAAATAAATCACATTCGTCCAACTCCCACCCTCATAACTTGTTCCAGTGCTGGTTTGTAAAGTGTTGAAAGATGTTTGCCAAGTCTGAACTATTCAACTGCTCTGTACTTTGTGATGTCCTATATTTTACAAGTCATATTACCTGTTTTTGGCTCCTTTTGCAGTTAAGATGGTTACATAACCGTGACAAAATTACCGTCTTATTACGTACCCTTTATGGAGACGGTATGTGCAGTCAAGTCCCCTCATAACAGTTGGACAGTGATCACATTTCATCACAAGGGGCATTGGCGTTAGATAAAACAACGGGGAAAGATAATCTGAATAGTACAAGAATGACATCACAAATTATTTCTGTCTACGATTTTAACTTGAATGAATAAACTTCAACATTCTACATTTCCACTCATGGATGCCCTGGGAATATGAGAGTTGGACACTTTGAAGTCATGTTTTAAGCTTTGTAATAAAATTAGTCTTATCAAATCCCTGTCTTAAGATCTATTTTAAAGGCTTTACCTGTCGGATCACGGCTTAAGTAAGACGTAAAAAAGTCATATCTCGAAGAAGCAACAAGTCCTGTTATCTTGTAATCTGTTTAGTTGCATCTTGCAGTCTCTTTTTACAGTCAACCAAGATCAACAACACAAAGTAATGTTAAAAAAGTCTGCCTTATAACTTCTTATCGGCCCTGAAGCATCTCTAATGACTTGCTTAATAATCGCGTTTTCAGTGACATTCTCATAATGATTTTGAGACAATCTTTATTGTTTTTCCAGACAAATTGGAATCTACAATAGAGCCAGATGGTGAGCCTGGTACGGATATTGTCATTCCGTTCATTGCGATTGTATGTTCCTGTTGTATAGTTGTTGTAGCTGTGGTATTTGTAGCGTTGTATTTGAAAGGTAAGTTTCTTTAAATTTGTGGAATTAAAATGCCTACAGGTACCAGAGATCTTATGATCCTCATGCACTACTGTTAAGTATTGAAATACCTTATGACATTTTCTATCACATTTTGGGGGAAATGTTTCTCTCTCTAGTACCAGCAGCTCATTGATTATTATATTTCATGAGTTTGCACTATGTAGAATATACCCGTTGTTATTTCAGTACATTCTGTTGCACGTACTTACTCTCTGATAATCTTGACACATCCTTCGTATATACACTGCAGAGGAGAATCATTACTGTACAAATTTTGGTCCACAGGTTTACCGGTGACTCAAAGAGATCATTCAAAGTGAGTTGAATTCCGCAATGTCTACCTATGTTACTATTTCTAAACCAGTCAAGGTCCTCTTTGTTTTGTCCCTTCTATTTGATATCTTTATTACATTATTTTGAAAATAGATTCCAAACGCGGTTTTCATTTATAAAATCGTCTGAAGTATGCTTACCGAAGCGAACTAAAATGCATTGAATTGTTCCTTGAATAACCTGACAGATTTTGTTAACTTGAAGATCAGTTAACAGTATACGTTGTACAGGAAAAGTGCTAATAAGGAACACATAAAATAAACTGCAGTAACATAATTTAAAATGATCGAGTGCATATGGAATGCCAGCAAGCGACATTCCATTCCGATTTTGGAAAGGCAGACAAACTGAGAAAAAGTAAGAGAAGTCTAATTGCAAGTAGGAGATATCGTGTTAAGGTACTTTTGAATCTGCTATTAAAAGTACAAAATGATAAGAGTTGAAATTAACCTACATTGTATTTAACAGAGCGGTAGAATACTTTTTAAAGGTGAGATACTTTGTCAATTTATAAACGCATGGTCTACAGGCTATTTTAACCATGTGGCAGTAGCATACGACAAAATTTGGAACAGTCATAACTTTCTCTGCTTGAATTGGGTGATGTGCATGTCTAAGGCAACTGTAAATTATCTGAATTTGAGGAATATTAATTTTACTTTAAAATGTTTTCCATTGCCTATAATTTATATAAATTCTACAAAAAATATGCAGTTATGTACATTGAATCAGAGGCAGATATAAGCATATACTATTAACTTGAACTATGAAATTGGAGTGTATATTGCTGCCGTTTGTGTACTGTTGAAAACAACTTAAGAAAGCAATACAAATGAAAATTGATAAAAGGGGATTGCATAATTCTACTGGACATCGCAGCAGTTGAATGACTGTTGTAGTCACTTGCGGATAATCACGTTTGGAATTGTTGTTGCTTTTAATGCTGTAGAGCAATACCAGATGTAATTGTGGAATTATGCTTATGATGTTTTTACAATGGTAGCAAATTTCATTGTAACGTTAATGAAGCTATAAAATTGGTGTGAAATTGTGATCTTTTGTTGGCATTGTAATGCCATAGATCGATATGTGTAATTTGCACCAAATGTTTAAATCATAAATGCAATTATATTTTCGGTATCTACTGTATTAACGTAGAAAGGAAAATATCGCACTTACATGTTGTTATCATTAACGTATGTCATAGTACATCGTGGATCTTAAGCAACTGTGGTATAAATGTCCTTCCATATTTCTATACCTAATGTCATCCTTCATCCTTTTCTTCAAGTACAAAAATTGAGTGAAAACAGTAATACATGATAAGTAAGACTTAAAATCACCTCATGTCAAATAGATACACAATGAGCTACGAAACTGCAGTCCAAAGTGTTAATTCTACTATAGTTTCGTACTCCTTACACATGAAATGGTGATAAACATATAGTTATAAAGAACCAATTGATGGTTCACAAATAAACGCCAATAACGAAAAGAGTCTGTAACTTTATATAAATGATGAAGGCTCAAAAAGTTTGGTGTAGATATGCTCAACCGTGCTCAACCGTGAAAATGCGGAGAAAGGAAAAAATGAAGAGTCATTGAAAATTTTAGAAACAAAGAGTCAGAAGCAAAATTAAAATTGTCAGTGAAACATAATCTGTGAAATACGGAGACACGATTCTTCTGTTCTTTCACTCAGGTCCTCTAACGTTTTAAACAATGATGTTAGTAACCCAGATATGCAAAGTAAGTAACATCTTAATTCATTTGTGTATGTATATGTTATGGTACTTGTTCAAATATCGTCTAATGGCATACTTACAATAAGGATATTTTATAAGCTTAAGAATTCCTAACGTATTGATAGAGCATGTGATCTTTCTTGATGTAAGTTTTCTGACAAGACATTAAGCTTAGACATTAACATTAACCCCGCTTGGAAGCTTTCGGTTATTTATTCAACCTTCTTCAGCCAAACTGATAAAATACAAGCATACAGACTGTAATATAAGAGACTGATTTAAAAAGAAATAAAAGACGCTAAACAAACTAAAAGCGACATTGAAAAGGATTAATTCTTACAAGAGAGTCAACTACTTACACTAATCCCTTGCTCACCCCCGCCTTTCGGCCTTTATCGCATCATTTTGCATCTAGCCTACATTAAGTCATTGACAATTTTCCCAAGGGAATTCCCCCAGGTTAGCGATCAGGTATCATCATGCTAACCACCCCCTCCCCCTTCCTTCTGCCAAATTTTGTACCCGCCACTGCACTTGGAGATGCCCCACCACTGCTACCGATGAAAGTAGATAATTCACGTCACTATTTCTGGTTAGGAAGACATATAGGGTAACGTTTCACCTATTAATTGCGCAATATACTCACACACCAAATCGCAAAAGATTGTAGTGTTTCAAGTCTTCTAGAACAGGTATAAGATACCACTCTTCTTTATGCTGAAAAAATGGCCATTCGTGTGGCACTTTCAATTTTTTCTTGGTAGCTAAGCTGGTTGCATTTTAGCTAGAAGCTGTTCTCGAACTTCCCGTTCATGTCTAGTTGTACCTTGTCTTACTAGTGGTACTAAACATGAATCGGCTAAAAAAATGTTACTTTACCAGCCTAAACGTTATACCTTTTAATAGTTGTTACCACTTTGTACAACACTATTAGTCAAAATCACTATACACTAAAACGAAGTCTATGTCTTCACGTATCTATTGTTGGTTATTTAAGAACCCAGACAACTTTTCTCTTTTCGTGTGTTAGTAGGGTCGGTAAATATCAGAAATGACTAACCGATTAATTTATAGTACTTACATTTTAGACAGTGAGCTCCGGGGTAAACGAAAATGAAACATCTGACAGCAAAATCAATGAAGAGTGCATTAAACGAAATGATGTAGTTATACAATCGAAACTTCCTGGCAACGGCATCATGTCCTACTGGATTGCGACTTGTCCCTCGTCGGGAGTACTTGGAAATATGTCATTTGTTGCAAAATCTGTCTCTGGTAAGATTGCAGATGTATTTGTATCAATCTTTTGCTCCATAAAAATACGTTAGAACAATAAGTCTTGAGAGAGAACATATTTGACATTGCGGTTAGTGATGGTGATAGATGATGATGATAATGATGATGATGATGATGATGATGATGATGATGATGACGATGAAGATATTAATGATGATGACGATGATTCCAAACATGAACCATGACTACAAAACGGGCATAAAACATGCACAGTTTGACTACGTTAACAATTCTCTACGTTTTGACTAATTTCTTTTATTTAATTGTAGAACAACTCAACTTCAAAAACGAAAGTGCTGCAAAATATTTCTGTTGTAATTACCATGTAGTATTGGCTCTAACGTGTAACAGTTGTAACTCTAACACAGTTTTGTAGCAGCGCTACACAATAAATTCATATTTTTAAGAAATTGTGTCAGCCATCCTTTCAAAGAGGATTTGCAGGGTCACCGAAGAATAGATACAGTATCCTTCTTCAGTTAATTCATAATATTTTACCTTTCATTCAGGTGATGCATAAAGTCAATGAGTTACCATATCAATTAACGACCCTTTTTATGTGTGTTGCATGTTGATTCATGTATGCACATCTCTCTTTCCATGATAGAAGCAGCCCATGTAGTAGACCTGATGGAGTTTCGATCATTAGCCAGACAGTTACTGACCCTTCAGAAACATGACAACTTAGTCGAAGTATTTGGCATATCGATAGATGACGGTTTGTAATAAAATTATTGTGGTTGTTCTGTCGGACAGATTCACG
The DNA here is from genome assembly GCA_021234535.1 of Stichopus chloronotus. Classification (NCBI taxonomy): domain Eukaryota; kingdom Metazoa; phylum Echinodermata; class Holothuroidea; order Aspidochirotida; family Stichopodidae; genus Stichopus; species Stichopus chloronotus. The sequence continues at coordinate 8,064,827 of CM037833.1, forward strand.
ATTTGTGTTGGGTTTAGGCATTGTAGGAGAGTGTCTTCTATCTGAGGGATTGACACAAACTAGTTTTTTTCAATATGGCTTTCGAGTTTCTACACCAAAACCGTGACGAGAAAAAGCAAGAGTAACATGTCTCTTATATATCTGAATATTCAAGTCACAATTGAACAATTTTGCAAATAGAGTGAGGGGTTAGGCGCACACATGGAGCCTCCTAGATTGGCCACGGGACATTTTCGAATTGAATACATTCGCTACTGTTTATTGCCATTTGATTTCTTTCTACTTCCTTTATTTTATTTCTATTGTTGTTTACAGTGCCTTACTACATCTATCTTGAATATGTGGGATACGGGACTTTGAGGAACTACATGTTGAGAAATTATCTAAAGAAACGAGACACTCAGATTGATGTGGTAAACGATCATCGACATTTGTCTCCAGATGACGAAAAGTTGTCCCTTACTACTTTTTCAGTTAATGTGGTGGATGGCATGACATATCTGTTTGAAAATCAAGTGAGTAATACATAATAGAAAGAAATACTCATAGGACTGTCACTGAGTTTAACATTATGAAAACCGGTTAGGTGTTTAGGCCTTGGTAGTTCACAATAAAGGTTTACTAAAAAGGGTTATGCATACATGTTCAAATGGCACAGATCAGTTTATATGTGTAGTATCACAATCCAGAATAAACCTTACACCCGAAGAGCAAGATTTAAAGCCGATTGATGAAGTAAGAAACGATTGATGAAATGATGAGTTTGAAGTGTCGCACTTGATTGAACTCTAAACACAACATGCATGCACAAAATCATGGCCTTACAGTGAATGGAATAATTTAATTTTAAACGTTTACCAACGATTGTTGGAGCTGCACGTTAAAAAATGTATTACAAGTGCTGTGTTAAGTGTTTGTTTCCCATTGTATGACTAATGAACGTTGCCTGAGGTTTTAACACAAACGTCCACAACGTACTGAAGAATCACTCAGTACTTTTACGTTGAACCTCTTTGAATTAATTGTACACAACGTTCACAGAATCAGGTTCATGTATTAACTACTCCCACTCTCTTCCCTCTCCATCTCTCGGTAATATTTTGGTATGTAAGTTTCGTAAAGTTTGTAGCTGTAAAATAGGAGCATGTAGTTACATAGCTACTAGTATGAAAAACACTCAACGGCACCCCAACGTTTTTTACAGCAATCCTTGAAACGTTGTAAAGTCATAATTTCCTTGCATCATTCTTTACCTTCTAAAAGTTTGTGGATAAAATTCCTTGGAGGTAAAGTTCGCATGTGATTAGGAAAGTTGGAGAGATGTTTATAGTGGCTCTTTCCAACACCCGCAGGTGTTAAATGCAAGCCACACTATTTGATACTAACACAGAGTTTACATCTACCCAATAGTTTCGGCATCCTGTCGTGACAAGTTCCAAGGTTCTTATGGCCAGTTCTGGTAAATGCAAACTGTATGACTTCGTTCCAGCTGAACTACAAAGGGGAGACTTTTAAAAACTATCGAAAAGGTAATTGGATGTGTACGTTTTACTACTTTTTGGATATTCCTACATCATATTACCAATTAGCTTTAAGTAGTATTTAATTTTTGTTTCATAATTAATTAATTTTTATGTTAGAATCATTATTTTCGAAAAGATTTATCGTTTGATTACAACATTACCAAGACATCCAAATAGATGGACACTTTCAACGTATCGGTTAGATTTTCTCTTAAAAGTAGGCAATAGTTTATGAACGTTCACACGGTATCAAAACAAAAGTGTATCTACGTTCAAAATTTTCCTGTATCACACTTTCATTATCTTATTTCATGGTGTGAAGAAAAACGCTCCATTAGCTTATCTTCCTCCAGAGACAATATTCCTTCGTCAATATTCTGAGAAATCTGACGTCTTGGTCCTTAGCGGTTACACTCTGGGAAATATTTTCTCTTGGTAAGCAAATGTTAATGTTACATCGTTGCTAAAGCTGACTTTAAGATCTTGTTCGATCCTACAAATTGTTATGTTTGGAGTAAGACAGCTCTAATAAAAAAAACATACCAATTTCTATACCCTTTGGGATTACACCATGTTCTCAACAACCTGAAAATGACCACACAACACTCTGATGTTCTTCAACGTACTAATTGCTCTGACTTAATACACACAAAGCGAAATGCTTCATAATGCTGCTTTCACGGAACCTATTTGACAGGACTTTCCTGCTTACATAATTTTAATTAAGATTGAAATGGTTCATGCTTTGCTTTAAAATGTATCACCAGTGTTTTAAGAGTACACTATTTCTTCAATCACGTATATGCATGTAACAATCAGGATATTTTAAACAATTGATACTATGTGTTTGTCTGTACAGTACCACATTTCAAAGTATGGTAGAATGTCCTATACTGCAACATGTGCCGTTACAATGATTTAATTTTTAAATTACGGCATACAGTACCAAAATAATTGCTCAAACTACTTTATATTTTCAACCCTTTGGAGGGTAACCAATATTGTAGTCAAACAGAAAGGCATATCTTAAGGGGAAGGTACTATGCATGTCTGATCAATATTGCAGAATATTTGCAATTGAACAGTACATGTTAAAATTCTGGATACGCCCTAAACCATGAAACTGAAATGAACGAACAACATCAAACTTGAAATTTTTCATTACCTTAGAGGTCAAACACGTGACACATCGGTAAGAGCAGTCAGAATAGTTTCATAGAGAATAAAATATCAAAGAATAGAATCAATCCTGATAGTGAGACATAAACATACTAGCAATGGGGAAACTTCAGTAAATATTTGGCTCATTAAAATCAGAGGCACTGAACTTAACTCACAGAAACGACGTAAACATCATTGCATCATCCACGTGTGCATTGGTTGCAGTAATTCGAGTACACGGAAATGTCATGGATAATGACAAAATATAAAAAACAAAGAATATAGTACAAAAGGAAATGTCATTAGTGCAGTCCATTGCATTGTAAATCACAGAGTCAGCTGTTAAAAGTCCTATTAATTTAAATTTGATGACAGGAATGTTATCGCGACGAATTCTTCCACGTTTCGAATGTAAAGCTGACTTTACAGTAAATGAGTTATGAACCCTTAACCACTCATTTTTGTCAAAGACTTACACAAATATTTATAAATATTAGAACATTCACATGCGTACTAGACAGTATGTTTATATACCAAACGGATGAGATATTGTCTTTTCGATAATTACAACAAAAGGTTGCTCGATATTCATTGAGATTTGATTAAAAATGACATTTGTAACCATAAAATAGAGTTTGGCGAAAACTTCTTCACATTAACTTTCTAATAGTTTGATGGTGCTGGCTTTCTTTTCATTGATATTAGAAACCCCATACAACTGAATGACATAAAAAAATGTAAAAGAAATACATAATCATTAAACAGCTGATCCAAAAATCGATGAATTACATGACAAATATCCTTTGGGATTAAAACTAGTTTCGCTTCAACCTTCCAATAGTGCGATGATGTTTGCTTTCTTTTCATTGGGTAATAGGAGAAACTCCATACGGTGGAATGACAGAAGACGAAATTGAAAAGCAAATAAGAAACGAAAAGTACTTGAGCCAACCCATGTCCTGTCCCGGAGCAATGTATGTCGTAATTGTCAAAAAACCGCTCTATTATTTTATTCCTTAATTTTCCTCGTTTCGACTTTCCATTTTGCATTTCAAAGTAATGTCTAAACATGACCAACATTTTTTTCTGCAGAAACCGGAATATTTCAAGGCCAGAGTGATTTTCCAAGACACCATACTTTGAAATAGTTAAATTGTTTGATAAGAAAGTCTTGTGCGTTTACGTCCTTATTACAGAAGTCTGGTTTTTCTTTATCGGTTTCATAACATGAGAGTCATGTGAGGTCACAAATGAAAGATTTGAATTCTTATAACTAAACATGATATTCCACGTAGCAAATGTGCTTTGACACTCCCATGTTTGATATATAAGAATTACTTGCTGAGAATATTACTTGCTGATTTCCTCATTAATGTACGTTAAGAAGAAGGAACAGCTTAGTAAAACATAATTTTACGAGAAGCATCATATTATTCCTTGCACGTGGTATAAGTACTGTGGATGTCATCAATTTTAATCTAAATAATTACGAATGTACCAGCTAAATCCAAGAAATCCGTGCAAAGCACTAAAAAACTCAACAAGTGATGGTATTTAAATCACCTATAATACACTCTAAAAACGATTGCATACAACGATCGGAGACTACTTACTAAAATACTGAATTCGATATGTCAAAATTCGCATAACGTCACCGTTGCATGTTGAGCAATTTGCTGTAATAGATAGATTTTTTTTTTCATTCACAGGCTAATTAGCATTGTTGACGGTGAATCAATACCACATGTAAATCTCTGATTATCTTTCGTCCAAATTCCAGGAATGACAATTTTTGAATAAATATTTCCTTCTTGACAAGACCACCAATGAAACTTACCTGTCAGCACATAATTATAGGTTTTCAAATTTTCAGTTACATGTCACATGTGATATTGTCGTATCATGTTATTCTGCATCTTGCCATTGTACCTCAAAGTATATTATGTACTATTATGTTTTTAAGCTTTGGTATGATTCTGTCATGTTGGGATAAAACTCTTCATCTCGGCCATCATTCCAACGTTTACAAGATCAAGTCAGATCTGTTTTAAGCTCGATAGAACATGTAAGTTTATTACTTATGACTAATTTGTTACATTTATAGCAGACGAAATTTGAAAGAAAAAGACAGGTTCAATATTAAAAGTAAAATTAATAAAAATATATATATATATTACATAAAGTATTAAATGTTCACTTGACCCGTTACGCAGTGACTGGTTACTCTTTTATTACCATTGCATCAGTGTCCTTTAATATTTTGTCAACCGGGTAATGCTTCATTTCATCTTTGTGACACAAGTACCTCTTAATGTAGAAATCAATAGCATTGTTACAGTATTTCAGTAACACACAAAAAAGTGTCAATGACACACAGTAAAATGCCGTAACCTAAACATATGTGGTTGAAAATGTGTCAACAGAAATCTGCACGTCAGTGCATGCATGGTCAACGAATATCACTTATACGTTTATAAGTTTATGCGTCTGTTAGTTTGCTATGACACAGATCCTTTCTTCTCTTTGTTATCCTTTTTTGTAACACATATTGATCTTGTAACTCAAGAGTCTGTTTCAACAATATTCGTTCATTTCACATACAGATATATCTTTGTTGGACCTTTCTAAGACGTTAGTTTTCCATTTTTGATTTGACAACTTGCTTCAAACTAAGTAGATCTCCTTGTTTCTAAAACAAACATAAGTTTCCCTTTCCACAAAATTTTGCCTATGTGAGGAGAGCTTGAGCTATGTGGAATTAGTTGGTGAAGGTTTACAGTTACCGTGCTATTTTCATGTCATATATTACTGTATACTTTCTAATTACTTCCATTTCCTTGTTTTTGTTTCGCCAGAGTGCGACCAATTTGACGACGGCTGCTGAAAATGAAGAAGTCAGCTACTTTACATTAGAAGAAACGTTAACTGACAACAGTTACATCTAGCAGCGAAAAAGATGTAATATGAGATCTCTCTTACGACAGTGGAATATTAATGTTATGTCACACGTCGTAACGTAAACTTAACGTGGTTAAATGCTTCGGCACATGTTTTGGTTTAACTTCTAAGTTTACTTGTTCCTATCTAAAGAAAAATGACTACTAAGTCCTTTGCCTTCTATGGGTGTCTTTCATAGATTTCTTTACTTTTTGTAAGGTATAATTTAAGAAGGAATATTGGCTACGAGCCTGGTCAAGGATTGTATCAGTTTCTGTTTTGAACCAACTTAACTGATATTTCCTGATTTTGTAGTAAATTTCTATGCGCCAATGAGTAGAAATTGAAATTTGTCACGTTACATAGCCTTTTAATTCGCCTTGACGATATAGTCAAAACACTCGTGGGAATCAAGCACATGATCAACTCGGTTTGTCGCTAGGAGTATTCTTAATACAGGTAGATATTGACGTGTATAGTCAAATTCAATCGGTCGTGAATTGTTCTGATAATAATTATACTTTATTTCTACTGAACCAATTACTTCTTGGGACAGTATACGTATAAATAGATGCAGCTAACGTAGATCCATGGTAAACAAGAAAAAAAAAAAAATGTGAATGACTATTTCATTTTCGAAAACCGAACTTGATAATGAAAAGTTCATATTAATAACTCAAAATAAATATGAAATGAAATATTATAATAGGACAGAATTAGAAGTTATAACCTGCACGAGATTTAAAGACGAAATTCAGATCCAATGACACATGAATTTTGTTTTAAGCCTTATTGGGTTTAAGAAATATGAAAACATAAATAGTTCTCATGTGAAATGAATTCTTGTAATGAATTTTTGAAAAAGGTTTGAAGAAGGTGCACGTCTGTTTCCAACGGTTGATTGAAAGTTTAATGTACATGCTTCTGAATTTCTTAAACTGTAAAATATTGTGATGTTATGCATTGAACTTTTTTTACTAATACTTGATTGGAGGAAGTTGCATTAAAAAAAAAGAAATCATTTCAAAATATAGTCAATTGACATTGAATCAGGAATGAAAGTTCTTTCATATCATCAGATTTTTCTTACGACTCCCCAATTTTATTTCATTTACTTAGATTTTGTCCTCTGCTTGCTGCATGAAAAATGCTCAACTTAACAAAAAGAACAAAAAACTACAGCAGGGTGGATGTGTGATTGCATGGTTGTCAAGATTAGTGCAATTCGTTTTGACTATATATACAAAAATTACCTTATTGCAGAGATATCTGCAATCTAGAGCTATCATTGGCAGGCACTCTTTGTCAGCTGAAACAAAAATGTGAAATAACCACACAGGAAAAACTACATTAAGGTCATGGAAGATGTCTTCAAGTGCAATTGTCAACAGGGTTGAAGAATGGCAAGCAAAGTAATGCTAAGTCAACTCAGCAGTTCAATTCAGTTCATTTTGTTTATTCCGAAGGTAATCTACAGACATTGTGCATTGCTAGAGTTTGTGTTTCTATGTTTCCTGGTGTTGAAGCGATCGTCAGTATATACACTCTCGGTTGCGTATGATTGGCAAATGCATTTACTATTGCAGAGAGGAAAAATACCAAGGTGAAAATACCAAGGATAGGGCTGACGTGCATAGTATAGGCCTACAAATATTTGCGAAACAGTGCACTGAATTATCACATTGCCATTCTGAATCACCCAGGTGAAAGTCTGAAAATAAACAGTTAACAATCGATAAAGAAATAGGAATTTCTGGACATAATTCACTTCAAATCTAGCATCAGATGACTCACTATTTTGCATCCAGCCCACCCTATATTAGCCAATATCTTCAGAAGAGAAGCAGTCACCAAGTTAACCTTAGATCCATCCTCCAGCACCTTAGGAAGCGAAAAGTGTTGATATATGTCCACTTTTGTTTGGGTTTTATCCAGTGACTATTTTCTTTTTTACTTGCCGGTACTTACCGCAATCTTTCTTAGATATATGCTCCCTGACATTGCGAAACTGTACATGATTATGTTGCAATAACTCTTGCACGTTGATTCCTTTATTGATTCGTTACCTTTTCTGTGTGTGTAACGTGGGAAGTGTCCTGACAATGGTTATTACTTTACACTATAGTTGAATTTGAGATGTTTACAGATTTGACGAAGAAGTCATTTTTTAAATAAAGATAACATGGAGATTATCATGTAATGTAAAAATATGACTGGTGTTTATTTGATGTCATGGTAAAGAGCCAAGAGATAAACGCTGATCTCTGCCAACAAAAAGGACCACATTATATGATGATGGAAATTATTATGTTAAACTATACGATGATGTTCTGAAAACTTACGATCATGTACTAAATATATACGATCATATGCTAATAACGTAAGCTGTGCATCAAAACAAATACGATGGTGTAGTACAAACTTTCAATAATGCACCAAAACATACGATCATGTACTGAAAACTTACGATGATGTACTAAAAACTTACGATATAAATCAAAACGTATGAAGATCGAGAAGCCACGTTCAAAAAAGTGGCGCATATTCTTATGTGGCGTATGCATAACTTTTCGCGTTCCTTACCAGAAGTCATAGCAAGATACAGGCTCAGACCAGTTTACGTCCATTAAAAGACATTCTCCCCAGGGTGGCCTTGAAACGTTTCGAGGAAGTTTTTATACCTTTCCTAACATGAAAAATATCCAGGTTAGAATATCTTTCAATATGT